>BMAW01079722.1:14467-34355 GCA_019974015.1 Nephila pilipes | reverse complement strand
TTTCTGAAATTATACCACACCACATCATAAAATTTACAGCAGGTAATATGCAAAGGTTTCTAAATTGTTCTCTAATATGTTTCATTTGGTATTCAGAGGTTCAATAGTCGGACTACCATCTGTGCCGGGAAATACTTCTGTTATTCTTACCCGTAATTCTGACATTTCTGTACTGGAAGATTTTCGTCTTTACTACTAACACTAAGGATCCGACTGAAATATTTTTAATTTCACTGTGACGTTCTGCAAATTATTTGATAATTGCTGCTCTCCAAAGTTTATAAATGTGTTGAGTAAATTTTTACTCTTTCCCATCTCGACAACCTATTGCCGAGTATTAGTTACTTGTGGTTCAACTATGGATGTTAGGTCTACTTCAACTAAGAAGTGTGGGGTCAGAGTTTCGAAATCATCGAAATTTTGATGTCAAAGGAGGAGTGGTCGGGAATTTAGTATCAAATGTTTCAATTTCACAAAGTATGGTAACGAACTTCTTCAAGAGTTAAATGTGTATCTCCTACAATCCCTTTTTGTTTAAAGGACTTTACCTTGCCCTATAGTCCTCCATAATTTGGGACCTCGGTGGAGATAAAGTTCCACCTATGGATTCACAAGTCAAAATGTCAGCTTAATGTTTGATCAGGTTGATTTAACTATTTTGAAGAATTTTTAATTTTATGCTCTTGTTCCAATAAAGGTTTTACCGTTGTCAGTGATGATTTTAAGTACTTTCCTACTTAAAAACGTTTTAAACTTGCTATGAATGTGTTTGAGATGAGATGAGTCACAAAACTAAATGTATAGCCTTTGTGCATAAACATACGTATCACATAAATTTTATTTAGTAATTTTCTTTGATTTTAAACTTTTATAAGAATACCTGCAAAATCAATGCCTGTGACATTAAAAGGTTAGTCTGGAGTTACAATGACTTTGGTAGATTAGCCATAATTTCTGATTTGATGTGATAGGCTTTAATCATTTTAGCTAAATTACACATTCAGAATAATTTACGACACTATTTCTGCCACTGAGTGCACTTCTACTTGAACAAGATATAAAAGTAGAGTGGGTCCTGGTGCAAATATTTTATGATAATAACACAATATAAGATCAGCTTAAAATATGTTTACCTGCTGTAAAACCACACCCTAGCCCCTCTGTATTGAAATTTGAATTTAAGTCTGGCTCACACGTTAATTTCACTGGAGAAAGACATTAAGAGAGTTAACTTTACTTTGTAGGAATAGGCCCACCTGCCAAATTAATTTTCCCATTTACTTTCTGGGAACTCTTTTCATGTATGAGCGGATCAGCCATTTTCAGCATAACTTACCCTGTAGTGGCAGTCCTTTATCTCTAAATTTGGTTCTTGCAGTTATGTAAGGAACTCTGTAGAGAGAGAGAAAACTATAACTGAAATTAATTTTACATGTCTGTTTGATAAATTAATTATGTCTGTAAAGAAATTATTTTGAGTCACTAATAGGAAATGTCATTCTTGACGATTTGAGTCTTTTCATTCTGCTGAATACAATCTTCTGGAATCGCTTCATCTTAGCCCATTGGTCAGGAAGTTGGCTCTTGATTCCAAAACGAGGGTCTGACTCCACCACTTGGAGTTCTTGAGAGCTTGACACTGATTCCTTCTTGTAAGGGAGATCTGCTATGGTACTGAACAATGGAACCACACGACTTCTGGATCGGTGAGATTGATTTGAACTCTATTCGCCATACAAAGGTTTTCCATTTATGACTGGGACTTTGATCAATATAAAGTGATCTGAGAGTCTCAGTCCAGAAAAAGCATTTGGTAGTTGGACATTTTCTTGATCTATTATTTTCTGAATCTCTTTGTTAAGCGTGCAGCAAGTAGAGAACCCACGTTCCACCTGGCAGGGATAACTTTAGAGGTGCACACGGTTTAGACGTTACGAGATCAACACTGATTCTGTCCTTGTGCCATCCTCGTGGCAGCTCCGTATGCTCTTTTTGGCTAGCATCGAGAAGGTATGGATTTGATTTCACTTCTGAATTCCAGCACTGGAATCGGAGGATCATTCTTGGGAATCTTTAGTTCTGACAAAGAGGAGTTCTGACCACCATTGTAAATCCATGTTGCATAAATATTCGGTGGTAGCTGTCATCCTGCTAATTTTCTAAAGTTATTGCAATAGCATTTGAGCTTAATTGTGTATGACAACCAACTGACTGGCATTTTACCAGCCGATTGCAGCACAATTCTTTGTGACAGGGTTTGATGTATCCACAGCAGTCCTTTCGTTGTCAATTGTGAAATAGTCGGGATGAGCATTCCATGTATTCCTTAAAACTTTGATGATTGACTCTGTGAATTGCTTTCCTGAGGACGAGGGATGTCTCAAGGCCGTATTCCCATGTTTTCATTAAGGTTTGACTTATCGAATTTATTTCATGTACTATATGCTAGCATTTTTCATGATGGTATCCAAACTTTTGATATTTTAAAGCTTGGGGACTAATGCTGGCCACTAATTACATCATCAATGTAGAGACAAGTGCTTATCCAGTTGTTGCTGGATACTGTTCACGATATCATTGATGCTTAATCGTTGCGAGAGTGAGAAAGGACTGCCGTTCACTCCCAAACATCACACGCTTAAATCTGTAAACTTGAAATTGTATGGCTCGATTTGATTTGAACGTTCTGGAAACAGAAATCTAACTTACTTCGGTCCTCGCTGCGCAATGAAATTTGTAAGATTTACCGTTCTATATTCCGGTAGATAAATCTTGTCTGTTGTGAAGGAAAGGATCAGAGATGGAATATGTTTGATTTAACCACCTGGCCATATACAGCCATTAAGAGCTAATAGTCTATCATCTTCATGGGAACTTGCACGCACTATGCGGATCTTTTGTAGTTAGGCTTTCTTGACGAAAGACTTGGTGCGGTAAAATAGAAACCGTTCTTATCAAAGGACCTTCAGTTTGCAGAACCTTTCGATTCTTTGGGAGACTTGCTATTCTTTCAAATTTCAGAATATTGAGCAACAGAAGCAATACGAAGAATCTTCGTTAAAGATTTTAGCACGTTTTCAAGTAACGAAAATTGTCTTGTAATTTTGTTTATCTTTTCCAGGAAACCAACTTCAGCACGGGCATATTGAAACGTACTGAAGTCTTAAATATTGCATGGTTTGGCCATCTGATCACAGTTCGGTTCGTCTGTAATGCCTAATGTGACTCTAGTTCCCAAAATTTTATTATACTGTTATCAACCTTATCTGAGGAAATTCAATAGTAATGGTTTGAATGTTCGTTTGAATGGAACCTGTAACAAATATAACTGAACACTAGAGTCTTGCAATATTATTTGATTGTCATAACTTTATTTGCACTTTTAATAACTCATAAAATATTTCCAAGAAGAATGTCAATATGTTTGGGGATTATTAAATTCCGTATATGTATAAATTATATTTTGAAAATTTATTTTGTGAGTAGCAAACGGTTCTTGCATCCTGTTATTTCAGGCACAAGGAGAAAGTTAAGTTTTCTTTTGAATGATCCACTTCTGTTCGAAATTTGTAGTCATCACTTTTCTTTACAGTGCAATGTTCACACTCACTTTCGCGTTATTTTGTTTCTTTCAATCCTAAAATAATCCAAGTGGCTTCGAAGCTACATAAGTATTGTTGGACTTTGCCATTCAGGAATTACTGCATCTGACGCCAGCTGCCTCCCACTTGAACTTGACTCATGGAGGAAAGTAAACTGATTTGTCCTTCACTGTGGTGTACAAACACAATGCAGAGTTGAAGAAAATTCTATTTTGTAGTAGAACGTTCATCGGCGAAGATTTGGGTCATAAATAATCCTAGATGAACTCTGCAGGAGGAACGGGTTCCTCGAATTGCAAAGAAGTGAATTATGTTTGCATTGCAATTAATTTACATTTTTATTTAGTTTCAATGTTCTTAATAAGGCATGACTGAGACATTTAAAACACAGACATGAGATCTCACTGGATTAATTCATTCTGAATAGACATATCATGAAATTTTTACATTTAAAACTGAGGTTCTATAAACATAGAGGGCAATTTTTATCACTTTTACACTTGAATCGAGAGGATTTTCGTTCTTTGGTTTCAACGTGAGGAATTTCTCTACACGTTTTCAAAGCTTGGTTTCTTTTAATTAAAAGTCTAAAATTTATCCTATAAATCATTGGAATAATTCCATTTCAAATTGTTTATATCTACTGTTCAGACGTTGGGTGATACAAAAATTAGCATTGATCACATTGTAAAGCGTTAGGTTCCTAATTGTTTGTTTCTTGATGACTGAATGGAGTCAATCAAATTTCTAAGGTGAAATGTAGATTCAAATTTTATTTGTTAGGATTCAATAGCCAGCAATGGCTATTAATGATTAATCTTCATATCTTCGTTTTAAGTCGAATAAAGATGTAAGAATTCATTTACTGTTTGCAACTGTTTTGCAGTGCCTTGAGGGCAGGTTGTAAATAATACATTTTTGTGAACTGATAAACAAGTATTATCATCAATTAATGTTACAAACTGAGATTTAAATTGTAACCAATCAACATACTGTCCTGAAAAATTCAGGTAATTAATGGCAATGCTCTTACGTTACAATATAGCAAAATCATTGTTTTGATGACAATTTAGAGGTATTCAAGGCTGAAGATTCAAGTAAAGCATTGAGACTCACCTCTCTAAATTATCATGTCTTCCATTTTATCCAAACTGTTTTCAAAATCAGGGAGTTTCATCCGAAAGAATACTGTAACTTTCGTTTCTGTAAAACGTCAGATTTCTTTGACCGGGAAAGCGAGATTGTTTATTTCTTAACTCCACTTGATTCAATGAGAACAAGCACTTTCTAAAGAGTTTTAATCCGAGTAATGGACCATATGTTTTCTTCTGCCTGCTCACTTGTGAGTTCTGATAGATCTTTGGCGCCATGCTTATCATTCTTTCGAAGCCCCTGCCTGTGACTACAAAACTGTAGTAATGAATTGATTAGACTTCTGAGTTATTTGAAACTTATCTCCATTCAAACAAAGAGCCAGACCAGCACAAAATATGAATGTTGATTGGAGTGAGGTTGGTACGTCGTGCTCCTAGGCCATTGCCCAGCAGGAAGAATGATACAAAATTGTAAAACAAGAATATGACTACTAGCGCCATCTGCACTCGCGGTCAACATATGCAAATGTACTTTATCTAGTTTAAAATAATCACTTATTAACTATTATAACTATAAATTTAAACTTTCTATACATTTATATACATAAAAGCTTTTTAAAATAATAACAATAATAATACTGCTATAAAAATAATGACTAAATTTCTAGGCAATTTTCATAATTTTAGATATAAATCATTCATCAATAGGAATAATTTCTGATGAAATTTTATTAATATATGTTTTACTAAATTCCATTAGGAAAGCAGATATTCTTAATAAATCTACCTGAGGAATAAAGAATTTACTAATTATGGTTTACCTATAGAGAACTCTCCCTTTCTTCCTTAATTTGGTTTCAAGTTTTATTAATAAACAAAATGAATCATGAATTCTTCCTAATTTTTGTTTATGTGGGTGCACTTCACGCCTATTCTGTTTTGAATTTTGTTTAGTTTTGTTTATCATTAGGTAACCTTTGTGACAGATTTTTCTGGCTTGTCTTTCTCAATAAATTCTTAGCTCACCAAAGCCTGGATTATTTGTTTTGCCATTTGAGGCGATTTAAAAGGTCTTTAAAAATGTTGTGTTAGTTTTATGACTTCACTTCTATATCCTCTCCGCTTGTGCTTTGGGAGGAATGTTTGACTGTGGAGGTCATGAGAGTTTTCAGGCAACTCCCAGTCTGTGTTAAATTTCGCTGAAGGTTGAACTCTCTGAGAAGGTATGGGAATGAGAACTGGTTGTAGCTACTTAACCTGGTTGCGAGTGGATCTGGGAAGAGGGCCAATAAAGTTCGTCGGAAGTGCAGATGTGTAATGAGCGGAGCTTATGTCCGTATCAGTAGCCAGGAGGGGCAGTTGGCTATGCCATGCTGGTTCTGATCCAAAATTTTTCAGAGACATACCTCTGATGTGTTGCAGTGTACAGCCCTAGTGTGTGACTATTAGTCGCGTTTAAATCTCCGCAAATTAATGGGAATTCGCCCTAAATTTAGATAATGGTGTTTCAGTCTGTTAGAACGTGGTGATAGCTTCAGATGGGGGAATGTTACATGGAATGTAGGCATTGGGTTTCCATCTGTAGGTGAGTGCAAACGATGGTTGTTTGCATCCGTTTAATGTGGGTGTTGGGATGGTGGTGTGGAGGTTTTTAATTAAAACTTGCATGCGCAAAGAGCGGTGATTTAGTTTGGATCTGTCATTTCTATACGTAGTCATTGAGAGAGAATTTTCACTGGTCTAGGTGTGTTCTTGGATTAGAATTAAACCAGGGATGCTTGACCATGAAGTTCCTTTAATTTATATCGTGGAACTTTACACAGCTATGCTGGGCATCCCAACACCAGTTGAGCTCGAGAAGGGAATTCTATGTATTGAGGAGGGAAGCGCGACTACACCGTGATATTAAAGTGTTGACTTGTCCCGAGGCCTTGCTGACCTTAGATCTTGTATTCAGGCTCAAATAATTTAGGAATCTTGTTAAAGAGGTTTTGGGTCTAACCTATGCGCGGACAGGGAAGGGCAACATTTCGCTTTGATGGAGATTGTAGTTGCAGTAGCCGGATTCAAACTGGTGTACTTGGCTCATGAAATTAGCTTTTGTGGCACCCTCTCTTGAGGCCCAAGTTATAAAATGGCATAAAGTAACACCTGCAGTAGAGGAGCCTACGGGAGAAGGGAGGCTGCGATTTTCTAGGGATTGGCCTCCGTTCTGGTTTCTTTTTAGGGAAAAGTGCATCTAAGAGGCCATGTAGTTGACTTGCTACCAATTATGCAAAAGGTTGTCTTAACCTGTTACTTTGATGGAGCATCAATCCAGGCGATGATTTTCACCGCACTTAGGCATTCATAGCGTCCTGAATATTATGAGACGAATGATTTAACATATTGCAGTTGTAACACGGTCGTTCCTTTTTTTCTGAATCATAGCAATTTGAAGGATTATGACATGATAGATTGGATTTTATATATCAGAGCTTCTTCCCATGGATTTCAAACTATAAAGATGAGGGAATTAGTCATTTGTTTTTAATTGTACGTTTTCCACCTTATTCTTTACAGGTCTCTCCTTGATTTTCTTCATCAGCATGGACTGGAAGTCTTTGATAAAATTTCAAAGAGATCGATCTAGAGCTGAATTAACTGCTATTCAGCCTTTAGGTTGAGTCAGGAGTTAGTTGATCTCTCGGTGATCGTCTTAGAAATTTGTGAAACTTGATTATTGTCCGATGCTATAAGACATGCTTGGTGAAATTCCATTCTTATTTGATGATTATATAATACCATGGTTTGGTAAAAACTAGCGTTACTCGGTTGAATCTTGGGGGGATGCTCAGCGTCGCCATATTGAGATCTGATAGCCCCAGCACTAAAACTATTGCTCTGCTGTTAGGTTTAAATTTAAATTATCGAGTACATTTACCTGCCTTTTTTCTGGTTTGTTTGGCTTCTGAATCCATAGCCATGACCGTTGGGGTTTTAAGACCTCTAGTAAACTAGCAGCAGTCGATGCCGCATTACTATTATCAGAGATGTTGCATGACACTGCCGTGCACGCTTCTAGTTTATTTTGTTTACGTATGCTTTGGCAGCAGCCTTATTCAAGGGAGATCAAGTTCATCCCACTAATTTTTCCAGATCAGTAGTTTCTTTTCTGCAGGTATAGATCCTCCGACAATCGAGTTCGGATGTAACTTCTGGATCTTCTTGATAAGTCCATTCAGGCTCACATCTTTGACTATCACTTCTCTTCTTGCTTAAAGTGTTAGGTAGCAAATTTCCCTGTTGATGATATTTGATGCTCTCGAGCCATGGTGCCGGATCCATCGTGTTGGGCACCTAAGCGCCCACATAGGCTAAAGATCAGCTCCATATCTGCAATATCTGTACCTTAAATCCACACGTAGAACTGGTCAAGATTAACCATGTTATTCTTACTCACCCCTCCTTACTGGGGACATAAAAGACGAACAAGATCAAATTACTACTGTTTTTTAGTTTGAAAGGGGAGATAGGGAAGAATCTGCTGGCGATTGCAGGAGAGAATGCAGTCACAATTTATTACCCTGATGCTGTCACGTAGATAGCTGTCAAAACATACAAATATAAGAAAATGGAAAAATTAATAATATTGTTGAATTGAAAATATGATTAACCTGATTATAATTTTTTAAAACGTAAAGTAAGAAAAATGATATTTGAAGAGGAAAGTAAAAAGTAAACATAAATTCGTCTTTATAATTTACTAAGACAGTATTGAGCTCTGAAACATGTATGTTTACAAGTGAGTGAAATAATGATAAGTACCATTTAAATATTTGTTTGCAAAATGTTTTGTTTGTGTGAAGAATATTCTATTCAGTAAAGAATTAAATGCTGCTTCAACGATAACTATTCTTTAAGTTTCTTAAAAAGAACAGAAAATGCTGGTCCTCCATTTTACTCTAAATTTTTCCTCCAAAAATAATTAAATCAGGTGTGTTTAAAAGATAAAATATATATGTGTATGTGTATGATGTTTATATATCGTAAAAACACTCACACATATACTTCGATTTCTATCACTACTTGGAAAAATTATACTTTTTCCTTAAATATCTGAAATAATTTAATTAGAATCGCAGAAGCAAATAGAATATGTTAGTTGTTATGTTCATATACACAAATATAATATGAAGATTTTAAAAATGAACAATTCCTTAGAAAAATCTACATTAGAATTAAAATTCTTTTTTAAAACTTACCTGAGTTTCTCTAAGTCTTGAGAATATTGAGTTAGAAAAGGCTTTGAACACGTAAAAATTCTATGGTATTTATATCAATAAATCTATTTTGCAAAAAAAATTTATTTGTGTTGAGAATATTTATCTAGTAAAATTTACCAGCTGCCCACGATAACTATTGCTTTACAGGTAGGAAAACAAGATTGAATTGGAGTTCCGTCTACATTTTATTCAAACAAGTGTACCATCTATCTGAAACATAGCTGAAATAACTAAAACTAAATAGAACATATTAATGGAAATGAAGATTTTATTTTATCGTTATTGAATGAAAATTATACAAACTGAATCCAATAAATTAGTTTACTGTTTCTTATTATGACAATCACACTGTTTCAAGCAAGACAAATACACCAGGTTTTTTCTCACCTGGTTTCTCCCCTGGAACTATAGTCTCCAGTGGTGAAAGTATTCATGTGGCTGGGTTTTAAGCGGATATATGAAACAGAAATTTTGTGCTTTCATTTAGCTAATATTTTCAATTTTAAAATAATATTTGATTTATTTATAAAATAGTCAATCAACACTCCTAAGTTCAAAATCGTCATTTAATATACATTGAAATTTATTGACTAAATTTGAATTTTAATCAGCTTTTATAACAAATACATAATTTTTTAAAATTAACACATCTATACTTTAATTAGAAAACTAAAAGTCAAAATTCTAAATTTGTTTAAATCATCATACATAGTATAAAATATCCATGACTACAACAATACAAATTGAAAAGTATGTATCGAATCGTTTTTGTTTGTTATTTTGAATAAATGCTTTTAAAATTCCTCACAAATTAATATTGATACATCATTTGTAAGAAAAGTGTCTACAGATTACATTAACAGTCAGTGACGTTGATCCAAATTGTTAACTTAATCAGCATGAAGAAAATTAACCTAAATTTAAGGAAAATAATAAATAATCATCTACAAAATATTAATGAAATCGACATCTGTTGAAATTAAAATAAAAAAAAATTACAAAGAACAGAAAGCAGATAATAAAAATTTGTAGTACTCTATTTCTTTCTATAATACTAAATTACGATTGAGGAATTTATAGTTTTTCACAAACTAAAATTCAAATAATTCAGTTTTCAAGTATTTTTCATGTTTGACCATCATATTGAAAAGAATTATAAATTAAAAGTAATAGTTATTTAGAATCATAATAATAAAATAAAGAATAAGAGAGAAAACAAAACTTCCTTGTGCAGAAATTCAATCATTTTCAATCTATTTCCAAAAATTGATAAGAGAAATGTTGAATTTTCATGCGCAGATACCAGTCTGATTATGCTGCCAAAACAAGATATGATCTAGAGGTTTAAAAAAATGGAAAAAAGAAAAATAATTTGGCATGAAACAAATCGAGAATAGAGAAAAATCACGCTATATCGTGTCGGTCCCCGTTTTACCAAAGACATAAACCCCTTGGAGAGAAAAGACTGAACTCTTACTTCGAAGTCTATAATCAAAATGATGAGGTCTATGGCTTTCAATTTGATAAAATAATATGTTTCTTAAGACTTTCAAAGTATCAACTACTTCAAATATTAAACTGTAATTTCTTATAAAATGGAACAGTATCATTTGCAGCGTGACTACTTCCTTTCTAAAACATAAATTCTCTTAAATTTCTTTAACAGCATTTCTAAAATATTCTTCTGAAAATGTTAAATTTTTAAAGTAAAACATATTCGAAAATAGTTATGAATATATTTTGAAAATACAATTCAATATAAAGGATACAATCGTATCGGAATTTCTAAGGCAGCTGAATCTGAAACCGATGTAAATAATTAATTTTAAAAGTACATTTAATACAAAATGTAATTGTATTTGAATCTTTTTAGAGCGTAAAGATACTTTATTTAAAATATTATCAATTACGAAATATAATTGAATTCGGAACTCATCCAGAAAGAATGGTTTTAATATATATTATAATGCTATCAATTGAGTAGTATATAATCAAAGATGGTGCTCGAAACTGAAGTCAAAATTCATTTTTAATAATGAATTTTAAATGCACTATAAAAGGTAATTACTAATAAACAGAGGCAACACGAAGTACATGCTAATAGATGGGACCTCGTGGAGATTTAGAACCTCGATCAAGTGACGAAAATGATATCTGAACTGGCACCCGCCTTTCCTAACTTCCACACCACGCCAACAGGGGTACATTTGAGTTCCGATAGATTGAACGCGCATCAGCTCCGGCTACACGGCGGGTTTTCAATGGCATCAAGACTCGACTCAATGAAAATTGCCAGTCACGACTATAATCGCTAGGCTATTGCGGCCATTGGTTAATTGTATTTAGATCTTTTTTTATGATGAATAGGAAAAAGCCTTATCTACCTCTTTAAAACGTCATCATGTACGAAGTAGATTCTATTAAGCAACTCGCTTTTTGACGTTAAATCTTTTAACGTTCTCAGCAGAGATCATGAAACCAAACTGATGGAAATAGCTCTCCCTGATAATCTTCCTCCCCACGTTTGCAACATCACAAACGCTAATTGGCTCAAATATCAAGAATTTTTCTATAATTATCTCCCCGGAAAGTAGGAAATTAACTATATCAATGATCGTGATGAAGTTATTAATGCACTCATGAACTACATCAAAATTGCAATTAAATCTGCCAGCACCTCAAAAAATATCTTCGCACCGCACCTCAAGCTCCCCTTCCACATATCCGCAACCTAATTAAAAAATGAAACAGAATGAGAAAGGGGCAACAAACCCATTTCCCTCCCTTCAAAGAAGAACTAAAAAATTATTTAAATTACTATTATTTAATTAATTTCTCTTTTAGTTAAACTTGCTTTATTTTAATACATAGTTATAAAAATTAGACTTTATTTTTTAACAAGATGCAAGCAATTATCCTGGATGTATTTATTTTAAATTGATTCGCCTTTTAATAAAATACTTCTTTCTTTTTATCTTATCATTATAATCAAAATCCCAAAAGAATATTTTAGAAAGATTAAGAAAAGAAAATATATGCATTTTCAACAATTTTGTTCACTAATACAAGGGAATGAAAAATGTTCAAACAATTATTTTGAAATCCTATTTACATGAACTAGATTAGTTAAACTATTGGGTTGGAGGGAAAGTTCTGTCGTATTTTAAATAGGCAGGTAATTTTTCTTCTAAATAAAAAAAATAACACCTGGCTAATGAGTCATTCCGATTTTTTTTGTTCTTTTAGATGCTATATAATATAAAAGGAGTCCTTTTTTAACGTTCATCATTTACTTGTGATATTTAAAGTGAAAAGCATGTCAATAGATAAAGTGCATTTACGACACTGCATTTTGTATGAATTCCAAAAAGGAAACAACGCATCGGTTGCATGTAAAAATTTATGTGCGGTATTTGGAAAAGATATTGTAAATGATCGTATTTGTCAAAGATGGTTTAGCAAATTTCGTTCCGGGGACCTAAGCCTCCAAGAAAGTGATCGATCTGGACGACCATCCAAGATCGATAATGATGTTTTGCGATCCATGTTGGAAAATAATCCACATTTAACAAGTCGAGAAATTGCAGAAGAGTTTGGCATTCATCATACAACTGTTGGAGATCACATTAAATCTCTTGGGTTTGGGTTAAAGCAAAGTGTTTGGGTTCCACATGAATTAACGGAAAAGAATTTGTCTGATCGTGTAAGAATGTGTTCATCACATCTGATTAGTCATAATGTGGAGCCGTTTTTGGACAAGTTGGTTACTGGAGATGAAAAGTAGATTCTTTACGAGAATATTAAGAGAAAAAAATCTTACTGCAAACCAGGAACATCATCAGCAACGGTTCCAAAACCAAGTATCCATCAACGAAAAGTACTGCTTTGTTTGTGGTGGGACAGGAAAGATCCAGTGTACTACGAGTTGCTGAAACAGGGAAAAACCATTAAGCGGATCTGTACTCAATCCAGCTGGATAAATTGAATGCAGCTATCAAAGAAAAAGGCCACATTAGAAAAGGAATAGTGTTCACCACGAGACCGCATACTGCAATGGTGACACAACAAAAACTGAATGCATTAGGATGGGAAGTCCTTAGTCACCCACCGTATTCACCCGACATTGCAGCATCTGATTATTACCTGTTCAGATCTCTGCAAAATTATCTAACCGGAAAAAAATCCAAGTCTTTTGAAAGTGTTTCTAAGGCAGTTGCTGACTATTTTAACTCCAAGGACGAGAACTTCTACCAAACAGGAATTCACAGGTTACCAGAAAGATGGCAACAGGTTGTAATAAATAACGGAGCATATATAATTGATTAATACTAAACACATATTTTTATAAATGTATTCAAATATTTTCTTTAAAATACGACAGAACTTTCCCTCCAACCCAATAAAATAAAAGTTTGTATTAGTTTGAGGTTGAGTGAAATTTAATTTAAGACAAAATATTACAACTGAATAGAATAGATTCAAGGTCAAATAGCAGTCATCAAGATGACGCTTTTGTAACTCAACAAAACAATTTTAATCTATTTTCATAATAAACTTTTCTATTTTGATGTAAAATGTAAAGAATTTTCATTTTTATAAGCTTACAATTATTCTTACTCAATATTGTCCTATGAAATGATATGCGTATGTTGCATTTACTTTTATTTTTTACACAAATATGTGTATCGAGAAATACACAACCATGTATTTGAAAAAAATTGGCTAATTTTCTTCCTGACTCTTTTATTAGTAAACATATTTAAAATACTTAATACTTATTTTAAAATTCTCACTATTTAAGAATCATAAATTATTTTTAAAATAGAAAAAAAAAATATCTGTATTATTATGAGTTAAGATAAATAAAAAACTAACACAATACTATATGCTTTTGCCACACTGTGTCTATAATTTTACCATAATGGGTTTTTGTAATTCAGAAATATAAGAACTTACAGTTTCTTACACTAAATTGAAAGTTTAATTAGAATTTAAACATAGATATAAAATGTGATACATACTATGCAAAAAATGTTTAACATAACTAAACAAAAATAACATTAAATATAAATTAACAAAAACACAAGTTTTGCTTTTATGATTATTAAATGATTATTATATATGACAATTTCTAAAAAAAATATAGTTTCTTGTGTATAAAAAATATAGTATTGAAAATTTAATTTCATTTGAAAAATTAATTCAACGTTAATAGGATTTAAACATAGGTATAACTGAAATATATATTTTCTAAAAACACGATGTTTCTATTGAATATTACCCACAAACATTTTAATTTAACTTAAAATTTTTAGAAAATTTAATCAATTTTAACTGAATTTAGATAGTGTTCAGATGGCAAGTTGTTATTCAATAAGATAATGTAATAATTTATTGTATATTTGTTTGACTCCATAAATTGAAAATTTTAATAATAATTGAAATAAACTTTTCTAATTGGATGTGCAATGTAATGAAGTTTCATTTTTGAAATCTAAGAATTTTAGCTAGCTTCTCAATCAATACATTCCCCGGAAGTTATGCTTATGTTACATTTACTTTTTTTTCTTCACACAAATATATGCATCAAGAAATATACAACTATGTATTTGGAAAAAAAATGGCTAATTTTCATCCTGAATCTCTTATTAGTAAATATATTTAAAATATTTATGATTTATTTTAAAATTCTCACTACATAATACTGTCAAAAATGGATGCAATCATGAATAAATTTTAATGTAGAAAAAAATAAAGATCATTATGAATTAATATAGTTAAAAGAGACTATCTCACAATACTATATGCTTTTGCCACACTGTGCCTATACTTTTACCATAATGGCTTCTTATAATTCAGAAACATAAAAACTTATAGTTTCTTATACTAAATCGAAAGTTTAATTAGGATTTAAACATAGATATAAAATGTGATACTTATTATCCAAAAGATATTTAACATAAATAAATAAAAATAACATCAAATATAAATTAACAAAAACATAAATTTTGCTTTTATTATTATTAAATGATTATTACACATGACAATTTTAAAAAATATACTTTTTCTTAAGTATTGAATACTTAATTTCATTTGAAAAAGTTAACAAGATTTCCAAGTTCAGTGAAGACCAAACAAACAGAATTGTACATGATTTTGTAAAAATGTTATTCTTTCCTATTTTCAGCTTAAAAAGCTCGTATATACAATTTAACATTAATTGACTTTCATTATGTATATAAAAACTAAATATATCATGTTTCTGATGAATATTACATGCAAACATATTAATATAATAATTTAAGACTTTTTGTAAATTTAATCAATACTTAATTGAATAAGATATTTTTTAGATGGCAAGGTGATACTCTATAAAAGAATATAATAATCTCTTTTTTTTTGTTAAGACTGGATGAATTGAACATTTTTGCAGTATATCAACAAGAGCGACGAATCGTCGATTTGCTGTTTTTTTCTTTATTGTAATTATTTAGAAAATAGCCAATAGTTCATAAGTAGCAAAATATAGTAACCTAGGAAAAATCTTATAGTTCCATACTTTGTAGGAATAAGGGCTGCCATTCAAAAGTAGCATTAAACGTCCGATCTGATTCGTTCCTATCACTTGATTCTATTCGACATAGCCGAAAGTGTGCTTCTTTATTAGTTGACAAGAATGACTCCTGCCGAGATTGAGCCGTGTAGTGTGTGTTGTATAATTTTTCTTCGAAGAGTTGTGTAAATTTGAGAATCTAAATGCAAGAAATTCATTTAATGAAATTTCACGTGGTTTGTGTACCAGTGAATTATATCTGAATGGAGTGTATTTTTCTATGGTTTGGATTTTCTTGTTTGTAGGTGTGTCACTTTTGTTAAAGAATTTAATGCAAAATCTTCCGATGAAGGTCTTCAGGTATGGGTAATTAAAGAGTTTACGATGTCAATGTATCTCATGTACCAATTTGCTTTTAATATTATTCGAAGGATGACTGTTTGTGATATTTCCAATAGGCCTAATGTTGTGTCTGTGCAATGCAACCAGTCTGGACAAGCACATGCCAGGATATGTCTAATTATTAGAGTAGAGATAAGCGCTTTATTCCGACTGTCCCACATGCTGCGGTTGAAATTTAGCGTGCCAATTATGTTGCGAAATATCAACCAGCCAAAGCTGTGTAATGGTACGTGACTTGCAGTAAAAAATATGTATATATTTTAACAGTTTAAGACTGTTTTGTTTATTTAAACTAATGTAATTTTTTTTATCAGTTTTGGCTGTTTATCATTTCTTTATGTTTATTAATATTTTATGAACTGTATGAACCTAATTATGTATTTTTGCATTTAAGTTATTATTAAGATTAAATCTCTGTAATTAACATTACTGTGATTAAACCAGACGATCCATTGAAGAAAATTAGGCTCATTATAAGATTCACAATTGGCTGGATGGACAAACTCTTTTCTTTTCATTTAACCAGACTGAGTCACAGCAACGCGTGGCGGGGTACAGCTTGTATGGAAATAATTACATTAAACATAAATGTGAACATTATACTCAGCAGATAATTATCCATGCATTCACAAGTATACAATTGCTTACATACAAATAAAAACATTTGTTATTACTCCTACAGTAGCATTGATCCATATATGAATATTTTTCTGAAATCTTTTTAACTTCATAATATACATCTCCATTAGATTATGATTTTACTAATCATGAAACTTTCGCATTCACATTAACTTTTCCATCAGGAATTTTTAATCTAGTATTGTATCGTTTATGATACGTTAAAGGATAAGCACTTGGGTGGGTGCAAATTATTATTCAATTTTCATGTGCTAAGTATGTATCAGTTTCTTTTTTTTTTAATAAAGTATCAATTAGATTATCTATTTGACGATTAAATCTGCGTTTAAAATAGTTTTTTTTTTTAAATTATTTATGATAAGTTTCGCAAGCATATTTATGTTAAAATAATCATGAGGAAATTGACGATATGAAATATCCCTTAATTCAGTTCTACCATAAATATTATCATCAAAATATTATATGAAAGCAGGTTCCTTATCAGCAATATCAACTTTAAATTATCCATATTATTTTTAAATTTTATTGTATTGTTTCATTTAAAAGAACTGAAAAAGTAACATCAATTTTATTCCTCATTTCCAAACGAGATTACCAAACTGATTTTTCCAAGCACGAAGCAGATATCATTTACAAAGAAAATGTTTATCATCATGTCCAAACACTTATTTAAAAGCGGAACCTCTTGTTTTATCATCAGTCGTGATGAAATTCATATTTAAGATGGGAACTCTTTCTTTTATGATGTCAAATAAACAATGCATAGTTTCCATTTACAATTTATTTGTGATAAAATGTGCAATTTGACAGCCTATTTCATATTCATCAGGTACGATTAAATTCATTAAATAGAAATCATACTTATTAGTTTTGGGAGTTGAATCAATGCATAATATTTTATTACAGGTTTTGTTACTGTAATTTCTTTTTCTTGAGCTGTTTGGAAGCCAATTGCAAATGAATTATTTCGCAATTTTTTGCTTGTAAAAACAGATACCATACCTTGTCCTTGAGGTTTTCTAAAAGAACACAATTATAAGTTTCCTTTTGAAATTTGTTTACAATAATATCGACCAAAGCAGCATAGCTTTTATGGAGCAGTGAAAGTAATTTCTATGAATTAACGTAATGCGATATTTTTTTGTTTGTCAAAAAGGATTCCTTAAGAAGGCATTTATCTCGATCACTCCTCATTTCTCTGTTCCACGTGCATATTCCTGCACTTAAGACTACACATTCGAAGATTAGTTTTAATAAATTATAGACTAGTGTTTTAATTGGTTGAAATTTTATGTTTTGTGGCCTTACTCCATAGTTATGCTTTTAAAAGTACTTAATGATCTTTTCTTCTGTCTCATAAACAATAACTCGAACAGAACATTCAGTTGGCGGCATTAAGCCTATGATATATTTTTGACTACTTTTTCTTCTGCACGGCTTTGATGCTTCAGGTATAAAATAACTGACAACTGTAATATGAACAAACATTTGTTTCACTTCTTTTATTACCTGTAAATTTTATAAAAGAAGAAAGAGTTCTTGTTCCCTCAATTTATAGGCATGTTAAAAAATTTATCTTCAAAATTTAATTCCTTTATTGTCATATCTATTCACTGAACCTGTTTTCCATGTGTTAAAGATCTTTTATTGTAATATATATTCTGTGAACCTTTTTTTTTCGTGTGTTAACGACCTTTTACTGTCATATCTATTCAGTGAACCTGTTTTCCGAGTGTTAACGGTCCTTTATTGTCATATTTACTCCGTGAACATATTTTCTGTGTTAATGACAACATTAAAGACCTGATGTTACAATTACACTCAGGATGTGGACAAGGATAAGGCAAAGTTAAATTTGAGCATCGTTCTGTATGTTTCTGTAATTTAGGATAAGCATGGAAAATTGTTCAGACAAATACAACATTCTTAATTCTGCTTTTTTCTCCTGGATTTAACCATTTTGTCATCCTTATTTACGATAGCGGTATATTCTATGTACATTTTAAGGTGATTAGAAAAAGGTCTTGAAGTAAATAAAGCATTTTCACAAACTGTATTCTTGAAACAGAACATACTTTTTTGCAAGAGCAATTCAAATTCGACTTTGTCTTTTATTCCTAATATTTTCATATCTATTTAAAATTTCATGTATGCTCACATTTAATTAAAATCTTCCTCTTCGTTAAAATTAATATTCCTTTTAGCTATATGATTTTTTTAAAAAATTTTATCTTCTACTATTGAAATTTGGTATGCGTATGATTCATTTTCGTTATATTTTTCCATTTCATTCGCTAATTTTGATTCCTGGGAGAGAGTTAAACAATAATCCAACAAACGTTAAGAAACCTGGAAATTCCAAAATCAGAAAATAAAAACACACCCGAAAACAAGCAATAAAAAGAACAGTAAAAATAATACAACATTATAATTTAAAAGTAAAAATACACCAATATGAAAACTAGCACTCACATACGACTATAAAGAAATTACTCTAGGAAAAATACTGTTGAATTTTAAAAGTTTGTCTTCGAAAATAGTAGAAGTTCTTCAAGTTTCGTTCAAACCTTTTGCGTTTCTTTTTTGTTTCATTCTTTGCGCACAAGAAGATAGGTATCGAATATTTTATTATTTAAACATTTTGGTAAGATTATTTATTTTCTTTTTTCGTAACGAATAGGCACAGTCTGGGTCTTTCGTATATTGTGACTCAAGATATGGACGAACAGTTGCCGTCTCCTATGGCGATCATGATTGGGACGGGAAATGAAAAATACTTTAATACAACATTGAGTGATAAAGAACATTTAAAGCGAACAAAAAGCAAGAATATAATGGATATTATTATTCTCTTGGAGCATAAACAGGGATAATCTCATATTCCGAAAGCTAATCCCCTATTAATACACACAGAAATTAAGAGTAAAATGTCAAGTCATTCGAACATCCTAAACATATCCTTTACCAGTAATGGTAAAATTAAACTTTATTCCGAATATCCTGCGTGTACAGTACAGATATTGTCGTTAGAAAAATTATCAAATATCTCAATTAAGGGTAACTTGTCGGAGTAAAGAATACCCCGACAAGTTACTGCACAAATTAGCGTAAACGTAAGATCTAGAAATACTTGTTGACCAAATATATATAAAAAATCTTTCTTTCGATTTAATTAATATCTACTCTCTGAGAGGATTAAATATTTCATTAGTAAAATCTTTCTTGGAATCCGCAACAGATCCGGCCTCCATTTTTGGGGACTTTAACCTCCATCATCGGATGTTGGAATATGATCATTCTTCTAAACATAGTAACGACTTTGTTGATTAGTTA
>BMAW01079722.1:0-14367 GCA_019974015.1 Nephila pilipes | reverse complement strand
AAACGTAAGATCTAGAAATACTTGTTGACCAAATATATATAAGGAATCTTTCTTTCGATTTAATTAATATCTACTCTCCGAGAGGATTAAATATTTCATTAGTAAAATCTTTCTTGGAATCCGCAACAGATCCGGCCTCCATTTTTGGGGACTTTAACCTCCATCATCGGATGTTGGAATATGATCATTCTTCTAAACATAGTAACGACTTTGTTGATTAGTTAATTGACCCAAATTTTATTACCTTCAATACTTCTTTTCGCACTCATAAAAATAATATAGGTACAGCATCTCTAATAGATCTTACATTATGTTCATCAACCTATTCAGGCCTAATACCTATATTTTAGAATCATATTTTTAGAATTCTCCTTTGAAAGTGATCATTCTCCATCTTTACAGAGTTCTATTACTCAAGCAGAATCAGTAATATGTAAAACGAGTAGATTGGCTAGAAGTTAAGAAACAAGCAAATATAAAATAACCAATCAAGAACATGACAAGATTCAACTAACTGTAAAATAATTAAAATAATATTCGAGATAATAGATTATCAAACAGATCATTTCACATGGTAGATCAACACTTGTAATAATTTCAAGATCTAAAAGGTTTTCCGAAAAAGGAAGCCATTCGTGACATTTCGACTCAACTGTGGAATAATACAAGCAATGTTCAAGTAAGTTCGATTTCACATGAAAAAGGCAGAGAGAGTTTCTACCTGTAAAATACAGAATCCAATTTAAATATTCTTCAAGTTAAAATAGATATATCACGAAACCTCAAATTGTGCTACTTGTTTGGCTGACTTGTTGCATCTAATAATACTTCATGAACTGCTCTCTATAGATTTGCCCAACAACGATACTAAATAAACCGGGTTCTATATCTCCACCAAATAGGGCTACATAACAGGATGCAAAACACTCCACATTCAGATCACATTACAGCTTCTTTCTCAAAATTGAATAAAATTTGTTCTTGATTATTGTCAGCATTTATTTGAGAATTATCATACCCCGGTCTTGGAAACATACAATCACGCCTTTTCCGATATCAAACCCCTGCCAAGATAAAACTACCATATCCTCTAGAGAGCCAAGTCCCATCTCTGTTGCTTACCAAAATTTTTGAAAGAATTTTAGACCTGGGTGTTTTGACCACCGGGAATGACAGAATAATCGCATGTTTTAAGAGCTAATATAATGGATCCTAGCGTCTGGAGGTATAGTTAGGCACCCTGCCCTTGGGGATTACCTCAGGTGAACTCAGAGGGCTCTCTAGCTAAGTAAGTCGACATCATGAACCCAAGGCACCATAAAATCTTTTCTTTCCTATCGGGTTTATTGTCTTCAAATTCCTTATTACAGGCGACACGCTCATGCTACACTTTGTGATCCTTCCTCTTTCGACTCTTGTCAACCTTGAGGTGTCTTTTTCACAGTTTCACGTCTAGACCACAAGGATTAAAACTTACCTTTGAGATGTCACATCTGCTCTTGCGCGTAAACTAACTATCGCTCACACAATCACTTGAGAAAGAGATTTTACCAACTCGCATCTGCTTATTTTCTGACGATAGAAAAACTTATCACAACATTATGGATTTAAAGACTAAACCAACCTCAACTTATACACAAAATACAGCAAGGCCTGTACACTTCAAGACTGCGAGATTACGCTTGCTACACGCTTTGTTCTCCACTATTATTATATATATATGTGTGTGTGTGATATACACATGTTATATATTTATATATTTTGTCTATTGTGTTTGTGCAAAAGAAATGGTCAACCTGATTAAAATTTTCTTCAATATCTCACTGCACAACGTTCACCTTTCTCGGAGTCGTAGGAGAACTAATTCTGATCCATCAGTCTGAGAAATCAAGAGACACTCTGCTATAAATTAAGGGAAATTGCATTTATTGATTCAAAATTACGAAAACAATTAAAAAAACGTTTCTGGAGTTTACAATTACACTCTATCAATATTGATCAAAAGTTCCGGAGCAGTCGAGACTATATGGAGTATGATGGATTTGATGGCGCAAGAGCAATTATGGCAATGCTGCACCTAAAGGAATAGTAAGAGTGGTAGTGACTGGAGTTTAATGCGCAAGAGCCAAAGAGACGATGACTAGTCATAACATTTTGAGCATTATTTCAGATACTAACATATTTAAAAACAGGACTTACAAGGTAAAATACAGTTTTAAGCTTTAAAATTCAAATATGAAAAAAAATTTGTTTTAAAAAGGCAAATGTTTGGGTGGAGGTTTCATCAAAGTCGAGTGATTAAATTAATAAATGGAAAAATTCCGGCGATGGTATGATAGCTTAAAATAGTTACGAGCAGAGTAAGGACACGGCAGGAAAGGAAGCTCCGGGAGCACTTCGGCAAAAAAGATGTCTATGGTAAATAGAGTATTCCACGCGCAGCGAGTTCAACTCCGCTGCAGTACACGCATGGAACAGCCATTCGCCCGATCGTCTTCACGCAGTGTAATTTGTTGTAATCCGACGACCCTATTCTGAGCTATAACATAAATATGACTCTGTCCACAATGCGTACCTGCAGATTGTCCTCGAGCGCAGTCTATACATTCCTCAAAAACCTACCACTGGTTCAGCCAGATTTATAACACACACCGATAAAGCATAATGCAGATAACAACGCACAATAAAGATGACGTCAAATAACCAGCTGCCAGGCTGGCTATCGCGTCGTGAACAATGACCATCAGCCACTCGGCTTTCTCGACTAACCTGCCTGGACAAGCGTACGTGGCAGATGCCCGAGCAGTGTTGCACGCAGTACGTAAGAGTAGAGAGCAGCTGTCTCATGTCTTTGAAGTGGACACCCAGCCAACGTATCCAGTTCTTGATCCAGGCTCAGTATAAATAGGAGATAAACATCCCGCATACAATGGACAGGCAAAGGAGATACTCTGGAGAACAAGGGACATTGGTGTCTTGCTGTATGGAAGACAAGGGACATTATCCAAATCTTGGAATATCCAGCTGGAAATTTAATAAAATTTCGTTGCTGAACATCCAAGTCATGTAGAGCTGGACGTTCTCGGTGTCTCATCCTTTCAGGAAAAGAACGGATGAAGGAAGGACGAGCACATACAATCTCTAAAGCAGGGCTGATGTTATTATCTGTAACTGGCGTGAGATGGGAGAGATGACATTTGAATAACTAGAGCGACAGTTTCAGGCGCCTGAACAAAGGCAGCTGGGTTACGACGCGAAGAGGATTCTGCACAGGTGACGGTTCGAAACGCACCACAGCAGATTCTCAGAGCATTATAATGGACTGCGCGTCAAGTTCTTCCTGGAAGTAGGTTTTGCAGCAGATCCGTAGAGATACATAGTCGATCCGAGTCAGAATCAGCCGACTGATACACTCTCGAGATTAGATTGATCGCTCTACAAAGGAAAGTTGAAAACACCTTCAAATATTCAGGATTCTCACACTCCTTCCGCAGATGCAATTGCTGGAAGAAATGACGTTCGGACGAAAATTACTCTGAGGAGGGCTGTCAGGACAATGCGGAATAGTACGGAATATTACGGATGAATATCAAGATCGGGATGGGACCCGTTTCCTACAAAACTACACGCAACTACTCTCTGGTTGAAATACAATGTCAATTAAGCTTACGCCAAACCAGGTTATTGACTGCGGTTGCAGAAATCGCTAACATGATACTAGAACCTTCAATAACGTTGTAGTACGATGATAATGTCATGAAGTAAATTAAACGATCCTGTACAGATGGTAATGAGAGAAATATGGAAATGTGACAAATAAAAGAATGGGGTAACAAGATACTGCCCTGAGGAACTATTTAAACTGGATAAAGGAATCTTATAAACTATGTCCAACACGTACTTAATTGATGTGGAACAGAAACATTTGAAAAAGAGGAAATTGATTCTCCAGACCATAACCGTATAAAAGTATGCAGTAGGCCATAGTA
The DNA here is from genome assembly GCA_019974015.1 of Nephila pilipes. Classification (NCBI taxonomy): domain Eukaryota; kingdom Metazoa; phylum Arthropoda; class Arachnida; order Araneae; family Nephilidae; genus Nephila; species Nephila pilipes. The sequence continues at coordinate 10,378 of BMAW01079722.1, read as the reverse complement.
CATGAGTGCGAATATGCATTTTCGATATCAAAGAAAAAAGAAACTAATGCCTCCTATTCGTTTTGAATAGGTAAAAGGGACTGACAAGTTGAACCTCCTCTTTGTGGCGAAGCATCGTAACTTATACATCAGAATCTGGTCTGATGTCTACAGCCAAGAGAAGGCCTTCTCAATTTGCACATGTCAAAATAACATTATAACTAAGTGGTTGGAAGTTGTTTGGGTGTCTGCTCAGTTCTATGGGCTCTAAAAAGAGGCCTTCTATGAACGGAGCTGATGACTCTAGCTAAAAGAGTAGGCCAATGATATTGGCTCGTACTGGAGGTAGAAGAATGTGACTTTGCAAGTTAATGCAGGTTGAAACATTCCGGATGCAGGGGGAGTTTGAGCTTTTACCTTCTCATAACGTTACTTGTGCGTAGACGATATGATGGAAGAGACATACCCGATCAGATCTCTCTGACTATGTCGCCACTCATGAGCTAATTGCTCCTTGCCCTTTAAATGTATGAGGATTTTTCGGTTGTGGGATACCGCCTGAAAGATACCCACAATTTCTTTGTTCCCTGTAGGAGATTGACATTCTTTCCATGGTTTACCCATCTTCCTCTGCTTGATGCCTCACTCTTTGATATCAGCGCATCAGCGGTTCGAGTATAGAGGATTGTGACATTTCGGATCACTAATAATATCTACGATCTTGAACCATTGTTGCCGGTACAAACCGCCTAGTGAATGAATAAATTCCAATCTGCCCGGCTGAGGCAGGCGGTAGACTTAATCGCACCCCACTACTATGAACCTGAGAGTTTAGAGAGGGAAATGATCACTTTATGTAAATCACAAGTACCTCTAAATTAAGCGACGGCAGCAGGTAGAACAAATGGCTAGATCAAGGAATGATCAAACCAGTGGGAGCATGGAATACGTCTTCTCGTCGGTGCTAGCAGACAGAGACTGTGATCAGAGATCACTGCCTGATCTGCCGACCACGAGAATTTGAACATCATACCCCACTGAGGGCTGTGTCCATTAAAGTCACCTAGCAGAAGGAAGGGAGCTGGTAACTGATCGACTAGTTGGTCTAAATCCGATTGTGACACAACATTGATAGGAGGCAGGTAAATGTAGCAAACTCTAATTAAAGTGCGAGTATGAATTCGCACAGCCACAGCCTGTAACGATGTGGTCAGTGTAACGACATTAAGGAGGACAGTTCTTGGGATGCTAAAATACAAACACCTCCTGAAGAAGGTGATGCGCCATCAACATCCTGTCGTACTGATATCCACGCCCGCTTGTCATTACTCTTCAGAAAAGTTTCCTGAAGATCAATACAGTGAATGTTTGCAGCAGTTCCAGGAAACAAAAGCTATTAAATGGGAGCTTTTCGCTGGAAGTAGAATGTCCCATCTCCAGAACCCCTAAGGAGTCATAATCTTCGGGCGATGGGTGTAAAACCACCGCATCCCCGTCTATGACCCTATTTTTTTGCGATTAACGCTTTTCTTCGCAGCAAGTTTTAGTTTTTGCCTCTGCAAAGCTTTCGACCTGGTCAATGGCCCAGCCTGATTAGCATTAGCACAAGAAGGGGGTTTAATAACATTTATTTTCTTTGTTTGTAGCAAAGTGTTAGTCTTAGCTGTTGATGGGGTTTTAAGAACTTTTACTTTTTTCTTTTGTTGTGGTGTCGTAGTTGTAGGTTGTGTGTAAGTAAGAGGTTCCGAAAATTCGGTAGATTTAGAAGCTTTCTTTGTATGAGTGGCCGTTGCATAGCTTTTTCCCTATACAGGGGTACGGGTAGCAACTACACGGCGAGCTTCGGGATATCATAAATTCTGCAATGTCTTCACCGTAGTAATTACTTTTTCCTCTGCCCATTTAGGGTAAGAACGGGAGTATGCAGGGTGGTTGCCTTGACAATTGACACGATTCTCTGCAGCGTTACAGGAAGCACTGTAGTGCCCAGTTGCTGTACATCGAGCGCATGTCAAATGTCCCCTACATGCGTTCTTTGAATAGCCGTATCGCTGACAATTGAAAGACTTGGACGGTTTGGATGGTTAGTCGGAGATATGCGGCCTGAACAGTCTGTGGCAGGGTAGGATTCGAGAAGGTCAAGATGATGTGTTTAGTATTAAGCACCTTTCTATCTCTCCTAATCGTTTTCCTACGGACATCACAAACTGGCTGGTCCTGCAAATTCTCCAATATATGCTCTTCCGACACATTCACTAATTCAGTTGATGATACGACGACACGTTAAAAATTTGAATTCCTATGCGGTGAATTGATTACGGGATAATGTCCCAAGTTCTCCATACTCATAACAAGTTCAGCTTGCTTTGAGTTGTTGAATTCAATTAAGAGGTCAACGGAAGGAAAGTTTCTTTAAATCCTTAACAGTTCCTATCATACCTTGAATTCCCATTTGGATTAAAAAGGAGGATATGTTTGCAAAATTGTCAGTTTCTCTTTTTATGAGGAAGAAACGGAAATTTGAATTTTTGTTACTCATTTTCGTGTATTCTTTTTGTTCTTTTTCATTATCTCTGTAAATATGACTTTCCACACGGTCAGCCCAAGAGTCCCCATTTGAGATTTTTCGGGAGCAAAAAACAATAGACATGTAGTTGTAGCCATAGTGCCTGTGAAAGGAAAAAAACAAGTATTGACTTCTAGTTCGATCGGGGCTCCCGCCAGACCCGGTCTTCCCACCCTTTCCTAACATGGAAACGATTAACCTCCGGAGAATTTCCTTCCAGCCGGACAATGTGAACTGCCCCATTACGTGCCCAGGCAGAGGCACAGGTCCAAGGCCGAAGCCAAGGAGGATTTCTCGAGATAGGAGGGAGGTCACACCATCCAGCCATACGCAACCAAGGCTCTCCCTCTGTGAACATTTTGGGGATGACGTTCTAAAAACTAAACTAAATGACGTTCTGACGTTCTCTTTGGGAATGACGTTCAAAGTAGCAGGCAACTCCTCTCCTCGCACACCCTTCTGCTACCAGGGCCTTTTCCAATCACGCCTATGAGGTCTCCCACTAGGTGCCTCCGCATGAGGAGTACTGGGGCCCCGTATTGCCAGAGCTAGGCACGCATTAGATCTTCATTGATTCACCCTCACCCTTTTAATGTGTTAGTAGAGAAACCACAAAGGTTTTTTTAAAAATATTTTATAATTTTTTTTATTTTTTAAAATTTTTTTTTAAGTTATTTTATTTATTAATTTTGTAACACAAGAGTTAGCACAAACACATAAGAAATAAAACTGGGTTAGAGTAATCCCTTTTTCTGCTTGATATCAGAAAATATCAAGCTAAAAACAACTCAAAACAAAGCACGTGACCTAGAAAAAAAAGGAAGGAGAAGAAGAGGAGGAAATAAAGATTACTGAGGTACCTCTTTTCATGATGCCCGTATTCATATGAAAATGTGGGCCTAACAAGATTCCTCCTGAGGGGGCTTAACAAGATTAATTGGGAAGTAGAACATAAAATACAAATCACCCATTGAAAATACAATTACTTAAAATCAAGTAAAAGGTAAAAATATTGGAGGAAAAATGCTTAACTTTAAAATAGCAAAATTTGAAACTAATAAGCAAGGATTCAAACAGTAAATGAAATTGTATGTAAAAACTAAGCATTATCAACGACAATTATTATTTTCTGATAAGTTACTTAGCACGCTTTAAATGGAGAGATGTTTCCGTTTCGTCCGCAGCATCAGTAAACCAAGAGTCATCGATGTCATAAAATCATGTCATCGTCGTCAAGTGTAGGTGTGAGAGAACCTTTTTTTCGGTGCAGGTGGGTTTATAGTGATTGCTATGTTGGGTTTAGAACCTAATTTGGGATGCGAGGCATTTTTATAAATTATTTTTTTTCTGCGTTTATTTTGAGGTCTATGTTTTAGAGCTCTATCAAGTAAGGGAATGGAATGCTCAGATTTAGAAGAAGTTTTGGAAGCGTTTTTTTAGTAAGTGGTAGAATACGAGCCTCTGTGGGTGTTGTCGATGTGGAGACAGTATTAATGTAGGAAGAGGAAGGCAACGGGATGGAGTGAAGAGATAAGGGTTTCAATTTCTATAAAGGTGGACAAATTTTTTTTTAATGTTTGGGTCAGCTTGGGTGGAAGCACAGAGAATAGAATTTGCAGCTTGGGCATAATAATGAGAAAACTATTTGTTTACGTGCTTCGACATAAGAGATGTTTTGAATTGTTTTTATTTCCTCGATTCTTTTTTCAATTCTCCGTTTCGGACATAATTTCGAATCAGATGGGTGAGTTTGTTGACAATTAACACATCTAGGCTCCAGAAGGCAACCCGTGGAAGAATGCCCAACAGATGCACATCTAGAGCATGTTAATTGCCCTCTGCATACTGCATTGGAATGACCGAACCTCTGACACTGAAAACAGCGCAGAGGATCCGGAATATATGGACGTACGTTACAGTTTAGACATCCTGCTTTTATTTTAGGGGGCAGTTGTGGGCTATTGAATGTTAATATCAAATGTTTGGTCATAAAGAAATAGTTATCTTTCTTAACTATTCTTCTTCTGACCTGAGTGACACCTGGATCGGAGAATCCCACCGGGATATCCGCGGCAGGGGTGCACATCAATTCAAGTTCAGAAATGACACCACGACAGGAATAAAGCAACTTAAGAGAAAGGACCATAAGGGGCAAACTTAAAAAGGCTTACGCTAGTAAGAAAGATTCAGTTTCCAATGCGAACTTTGTTTCAATAAGCAAATCTCCTGAATGTAGTTTTTTAATAGATTTCGGATCTCCATCGACACCCAAAATTGCCTTCTGAATAGCAAATGGAGACTGCTTAGACATTTCATTATTTGGCAAGGACAGAATCAAAAAGTGACAATATGTTGCAACGTTATCAAAACTAGATGAATTGGGTTTTACAAGGCCATTACCCGTCCACAAGAGAGAATGATCCATGGGAAGAAATAGGTATTCATCCTGGAGTGCCTCCATCCACCATGGAGTCCAACGAGGGAGGCAGTTGCCGGTCAACTGCCTTACCTGGAGGCATGGCACTTACCTGGAGGTCACCCAGGATATAGCACTACAGCATCAAGGTGAGGATCCACCGAGAAAACTCGATGCACCTCTTATCTGCAGCACTAGCCCTACAGAAGTGTCTCTTAACGGAGGGGGTTCATTGTCCTTACGTTGGCGTGGTGTGGATGTTAGGAGAGGGGGTTGACAGCTCATGTGTCGTTCCCTTCACTTGACCAGGGTAAATCGCAAATAGCCCTCGTGTGGCTTCTAGAGCGATGGTAATAAAACCAAATTAAAATTCTTTTTACATGAGTATCGTAGCAATAATAAAAAGTGCTTATAGAAGCTTTTTTTACTTCTTTTCCGAAAAAATACATTTATTAAACATTAGATAAAAATAACAGTTAAAAATAAACAAGCTACTATTTGTACGATATCAACCAATATTAATGTTATATTTTTGTGTCTTTTACAGAAGTGATTTTTAAAAATATCATTTTGCATATTTATCAATCAATTGCACAAACAATGGCATTTTTAATACTAAGCCCTCCATTTGTTGAGCTTAGATATCAGTTTCATTCATCAAACTGTTTTGGTCAATATAAATAAAAAACTAATGATAAAATTTATTGACAGCGTGGTTTTTTTTAATACTTACGATTTTAAGAGCTTTAGCTTAATTTTAAAAAAGAATATGAGATACCAAGAAGAGGGAGGGGGTGACCTTATTGAAGATTACATTCATTGTCGATTGATTTTGTTAGAGGAATTCCTATAAAGTTCCTTCAATTATATCTTTGTATTTTTAAGTTATTATCATTTATAATATTATATATTATTAATTTTAATTTACTTCTGGGCTAATATATGACATAAAAATCAGATTCTTAATAGATTTCCATAGAGATAGGGTGTAAAAATAAAGAAAGTTAAGAACTTTTGAAATATTTGCATCTGGTCATTTATCCCCCCCTTTTTGCCGAAGGCATGTCTTTTCTGAAAGAGATTGGCTTTCTGACCCCTCCCCCCGCCCCAAGGAACAGCATTTTCTAAAAAACTTCAAGCTGATTTTTCCCCTGTAAACTTCCGCTGCACTGTGTCTGGACGGCGCCAAAAAATGTTAAATGAAAGCAGACCAAGGATACCACTTCCCTCAAAATATGTGGTCAGTCTGTTGCGGCCCCTTTTAGAACATATATTAGCTTTCCCCCTTTGACGGGAGCAAGGGATTTTAAAGGGAAGTGCGATTGAAACGAAAATGGAAAGTTATTTTAAAGTATAAAGGTGTTGGGGAGTGTAGAAAGAGGGCGAATCAGCTGTTCTAAGATTCTGTTTGTTAGCTCTCTTCTTTTTTAGGGAGAAAAATTAAAAGGGTATCGGTAGTTAAAATGCTCTTGGTTGTGGTGGGATTCAATGAAAGTAATTTTCACAGGATTGAAAGAGAAAACGTGGATTCCATTGCTGTGTGCAAAAATAGGCTAGGCTTGGATAAGAGGATTTCTGTAGTTAGTTCGTAGGAGCGTCTAGAAAGCAATATGAGTGTCGATTTGGAGATTCGAAGGTCTTTAAGGATAGTTGTGTTTCTAATGTATCAGTCAATCTCAATCGGGGGAATCTTTTTCTTCTTGTCAGAGGGAGTACCGAATCTGACTCGGCATTGCCAATTTGAGTGATGGTTATATTGAATGTTTGTTGATAACTAGTAAGGATGTAAAATATAGCTTCTTGGAAACTTGAACTTTTTATCTTTCTTATAGATTCTCAAAATTTTAGTTACCATTAAAATTTCTTCGTTTCCCACCTTAATAGCATAATTGAAATTGATGAAAAAAAAATTTAAATTATCTAGTATGTTTTTGTATCACTTGGCAAATATTAAAAATATTTAATTATTTATTACTTAAAAATATTTAATGTGCATTCTTAATAAAATGTATCTATATATATTTACCAATAGATATTTAGAATGCATTCTTGTTTTGCTGTTATTTAAGAGTAATTGAATGATATATTCTTATTTATTCTATTTTATGATAACTAATAATAAATGTTTATAAATATGTAGACAAAACTTTCTTTAAATATGTATGGGGGCAATTAAGACGGAGAACTTTTTTTATACAAATTATCACCAGTGCGAAAAAAATTTTGTGATCATATATAAGTATAAATTTAATTATTTATTTTAGTAGAAATTATCCCTTATTTCTTAAAAATATTCAATCTCTTAGCGATAAGTTAATAATAATTTCTCCTGAAAACTTTTACCTTTTTCATACATTTGATTCATTTGTTTTATTAATGTCGAATACTTTACTTATTATACTTAGAAGCAAAATTAAGGAGGAAGAAAGAGGGAGGTTTTTATAGAATAAAAAACCATAAATAATAAATTCTTTATTCCTCAGGTTGACTTATTAAGAATGCTTTGCTTTTCAAATGGAATTTAATAAAAAAAATACCATTGTTAATAAAATTTCATAAATTAATTTCTATTGAAGAATGATTTGTAATAATATTTATGAAGAAAAAATTGCCTAGAAATTTTGATCATTTTTTTTTAAAAAGTATTTTATGTATATATAAATGTATGAAAGTTTAAATTTATTGTTTCTTATAATAATAAGAGTGTTTATTTTAAATTAGACAGAAATAAGTACTTTGCATACTTTTGGAAATATCATAGAAATAACTTATATATTCGACTTCATACTGATCTGGAATATGTCCATTACTTATAATTATTCATTTTTCCATGCATCTAAATTTTTAATATTTTTACTGTTCCAATTTACAGAAGAAAGTGTTCCCTTTGTTTCAAATCATACAATATTCTGGAGGCAAGTTTCATCTAATCTAACACATCAATCAATAACTCCCGAGACTAACTCAGAGATGGCGCTCGTAGTAAACCAGTAACCAGATCTTTCTAGAGTACTAACCTTTGCTTGAAACGTGTCATAATTTTAAGTCGATCGGACCAGAAACAGCTGAGTTATCGAGGTTGGAGCAAAGTCGTTTTGTAGTTTGTTTAAAAAATGGAAAAAACCGAGTTTCGTGTTCTGATAAAACATTGTTTTTTAATGGGTAAAAACACCGTGCAAGCGAAACAATGGATTGAAAAATGTTACCCGGACTCTTGTCCATCAAAAGCAACGATTTGTTGGTGGTTTGCCGAGTTTAAACGTGGTCGTACCGACACAAATGACGCGGAACGCTCGGGTAGACCTGTGGAAGCCGTTACACCGGAAAATGTGAGTGAAGTGACAAAAATTATAATGAAAGATCGTAAAGTGAAGCTCCGTGAGATTGCTGAGATGACACAGATATCATATGGAAGTGTATTTACTGAAAAAGGTTTTTTGAAGTGAAGTGAAAAAGGTTTTTTCCAAGTGGGTGCCGCGATTGCTTTCGATGGAACAAAAACAGCAACGAGTCGATGATTCAGAAAGCTGTTTATCGCTATTTACTCGCAAGAAAAAAGATTTCTTGCGAAAAAAAAAGATTTGGAAAAGCGTTGGAACGATTGTATCACCCTAAAAGGTGATTAACAAAAGGTGTTATGTTGATGAATAAAAAAAAATTTTGCAAAAAAAATGTTGTTTTCAATGTTAGTCTTGGGAGTTATTGATTGATGTATTAACTCTCACATTGTTATCTTTCAGAACATTGTCAAGTGCAATTAACTTTTTGCTTCTTATTTTTTAATGGTACGTTTATAAAATATTTATCCATAAAATGTTTCTAAAAGTTATTCTGATAAATAATATGCTACAGTGCATATTTTTACTAAATACTTAGTATTTTGTGTGCACAATTTTATTACATTTTTTTGGCATATATTTAAAATATTTCTCTGTCATTTTTTAGATTTAGAAATTTGCTGTCAATTTTAGCATTTTCGTTCCGAAAATGAAAAATTACCGTACGATAACATTTCATGATTATTGAATTTATAGATTTTCATTTCAAAAGCTACGAAAATTTTTAATCGAATTTTAGGTTATTGTAATCATTTGTTGGAAATAAATTACTCGGATCCCCCCAGGAGGCGCCTTGTCTCGTGTGAGTGAGAGCGCACGGGTTCATGGGTAATATTTCGAAGAATGCTATTGGATATAATTGCTCCTGACCGCATAAGCGGGTTGAATTAAAATATGGACTGTTTGGAAGCTTGTATAGTTTTGTAAATTGTATAAATATTCGATTATTTGTGATTGGCACGTGGAATCCTTATATAAATTTGTATAGAAATAACTGCTCTCCCTATATTTTGGACTTGTGGATAAGACATCTCCAACATCATTACTTTCATTTTTTTGGAGAGCTTATAACGAGAAATAATATATATCTGATATAAATTTTGATAGAAAAGCTTTCTTTATTTATTTTGTTATTTTCAATAAAACTTAATAATGTAACTTTATTTAGAGTAATTTTTTTAATGTTTCAGATGCATCCTTCATTAGAAAATATAAATGTATAAAAATAAAAATACGAGAATAATCTTCAGTAATCCAATAATAACGAAGGAAAAAAAACTCAATTTCATTGTTAAAGGATAAAAATTATTTAATCTAGTACTTACGGTATTGAAAATCACACAATTTTTTTTTTTTTTTACAATTTTAGTTACTTTAATTTCGATTCGATATTTACTACACAACTTCAATATACTTCTTCAAATTGGTAAGCATTTCTTTAAAAAAAAATAAAATTTCGGTTCATTTAAAATATCAAACAAAACTTTCAGGTAAGCAGCAAGAAGATAGCTGGAGCGCGATTAAGCCGATCTATTTACTTTTATTACATAATTAATTTACTTCTTCAAATAGGTAAGTGTTTTCTTAAAAATATTTTTCAATGGTTCATTTTAATAGCAAGAAGATGGCTGGAGCGCAGTTTAGACGACAACGCTTTTCAGAAAACAAGACCGTATGAAAAATGGTAAACATCCAGAAAAACAGTGTATTACTACAAAGAGAGTTTTCCCCGCAGATCGTCTTGCGCACGGTTGCTACAACTGGTTTCTCCCAAGGACAACACCTTGGCGATCAGCCTTTAACTAGAAATTAGGATTTGGCGGGTAAAAATCTTTAACCCCGTAAACTGAAGGATCCCCTAATAAATTTTAAATTAATTTTTAAATTTAAATATTTTTTGAATCTTTAAAATTGCCAGTATGTATTTGTCCATTGTTATACCTTCAATTCTCATACTTGGGCAAGCAAGACCAAAGTTCAGTCGTACATTATGAATAAATTCCATTTTTTTCATATATAGAAATTTAATACACTATTTATTTTTTAAACTGGTGATAAAAGCCCGATAGGATCAAGAAA
>BMAW01079715.1:20885-32623 GCA_019974015.1 Nephila pilipes | reverse complement strand
TGTTTATTTAAGTCATAATAAGAAGCAACGAAGCGAAGGCTACTGGCGATGAACCTTGCAATTTTGAGCCTCGTTCAAGTGGCGAAGACAGCTCCTGAGCTGACACCTCTCTCTCCAAATTTCCGTTAATGGGAACACTTGGGTGTTCGATCCGATTTAACCCTCTAAGCGTTTCACACGCTTTTTTCCGTACTGTCCGAGATATTCCGAAAGCGTTTGCGCCGTAAAATCCCGTGTGGCTGTGAGCGCACCGAAAGCGTCAGAGCCGTGTTTTTTCACCATCACAGGATGTATTCGAGATCGTTTGCGCCGGGTTTTTCTGCAATTCCTTCCCCCCCTTTTAAAAGTTTTACATCTTGTTAGATAATTGGGGAGGGTTGCGGACACACAATGAACTTTGACAGGAAATTTTATGGCTCACAAGGGAACCCCACTCTTGCCCTTAGGGCTAGAGAGAGACATTCGTTCAAGAGGGGAAGGGGAAAATTTCCTTTCAAATGTGTTTGTTGGTCAACTTGAGTTGAGATTTTATTGGGTTTATGAAAGAAATGCGTCCCTTGACCTAGCTTTCGAGATAAAATTTTTTATTTAAACCAATCCAAAAAACGCTTTAAAGTTCAATCACAAAATTAACTAGATTTTAATCCCATTTTTAATTAATATTCATTTGGAATTTTAACAAATTTAGATAGAGTAGGAAATCTACTGGTTTATATTGTTGGACAAATTAATCTTTGTATATTTTCTTTGATTGCTAAAAATTCACCTTTTTTATTTTTCCTCATATTAAAAAATATCAGATAGAGTTAAGTTTTTATGTTATTTCTATAAATCTCGAAAAACATCGCTAAATATATATCTATAAAATGTTTGTTTAAATACAGAGAATGTATGAAAATAATAAATACGTTCTATTGTTTCATTTGTGTTACTTTATTCACTACTTTCAGTTTTTAAAATAATATTTATTTCCTAATAACGTGTCATAAATTAAAAAAAAAAAAAACAACGAACGAGTCAAAATCAGAAACGCTTTAAGATTTTCAATTATTACAAATGAATAATTTTTAAGCTTCTGTATTTCTTTACTTTTAAAAATCTCTAATGCATGAATAAAAGTAATATCAAAAATTAAACTTTTTTTTAAATCTATTAGTTTTTTTTTTTCATAATTTCAAAGCCAGGTATTCAGGACAGCTTACGCATGATACTCAGTTTTGTAATGTTAAGTTTTGAAATACATCCGAATTTTAAATAACTGAACTACATCTTCCCTCAAAGAGAAAAAGAATGCGATTTCCCACTCCAACTCATATTTTTCAAACTTGATTTTTGAAAAATTAGTAATTAATAGCATCTGCACACATTTATATTTGTTCATACGTGTAAGTATCAACTGTACTTTTGCACAGATACTTTTGATTACTAATTATTTGAAGATTCAAATTTAAGAAATATTCATATGTGTTAAATCCCTTATAATTTATCTTCTGTTAAAGGATAATTGAAGTACATGTAATTAAAATCCGGACATTTTTCGTAATCTTAACATTATACAACTACGAATTTTACATAAGCTACCCTGAAAATCTGTTTTTCAAATTACATCAAAAAATATTTATGTATGGTACATACAAAGTTAAAAATTATTAATCACATAAATTTACAATTCTATGAAAATTTAAAATATAAAATTTAAAATTTAATAAATTTCATCGCCAGCATATTTTCATATATTCCGTAAGTTTTTTACAAATCAGTTAAAAACCGCACGTCATTAGCAAAAAATATGCTGAACAATTTGATGAATATAAAATAAAAATTTTACTTGGAAGCAAAGCTGAGATACTAAAACTTCGGTATACAAAAATTATGAGCATATCTACAATAGTTTCTGAAATAATTATTTTAAAATTCAGTTAGAAATTTGTTCGTTATATTATACGTAATATTAAATATACCGTCAACATAATAAAGTAATAGTTTGATGCATTCACAGATTATTAAAAATAGATATAAGTGACATTATTATCACAAATGTTAAAAAATTTATAATTTTAAATTCAATTATAATTTTAAATTAAATTGTACACTGTTATATATACACAATATTGTGTTTCACAAACAATTTTTTCTCAAATAACAAATTGTTCTGAAAGTAGGCATTAAGGTACTTTAAAGACTTAGTACTTTTGTTTTGTTTAAGCATTTAATATAAAATATTTTTTTTTTTCTTATGTGTCTCTGATATTTTTAACATTTGTAACAATTAAAATTATTGCTTATATACGATTCTTTGCATTTTTTTGTAAATTGAATGAACACTTTGATTACAATTTTGTTTATTTGAGAACATATGAACACTGATTTATTTTATTCATGAAATACAAGTTTGAATAAATTGACTCTTTTTGCATTTGTTTTAAAATATGTATATTATATCGAAATTTCAACTACCCAAAATTATACCTGATTTGTTATAAACGAATTTTTGATCTAATAAACACATATAACTCTTTTTAGGTACAATTTGTAAAATGGACTAAAATTAATAGATGAATATTATTTTTACATATTGTGAATATTTTGCACTGAACTTAAACATATATTTTAGTCCCTTTAAGGTTGGAGAAGCAAATCGTAAGCAATTTTGCATTCATTTTGATATTGAATATAAAAAGCTGCTCGGCTATTCAGAAGTGAGGTGGTTTACTTTGAAACCAGCACACAAACAGAGCACAAATAGAGTGCATTTTGAAATTATATGATCCGCTTCGGTCAAGTTATTTAAGTTTAAAAAATACCTTACATTTGGAAAAAATATCACCTTTCAATAGATCAAATCATACGCTCTCTTTTCTCTACAGCCAGACATTATTTTTCTGTAAAACTACCAAAGAAATTAAACATCATAACATTTCAGCTACAGTTTATTTTATTCCGATATAGAACGAGATATGATGATAAATTCGTACCATTAATACAAAAGAATAAACTAACAATTATATATGGTTATATTCCTGGGATTAAGAATACATTTCTAAAATTTAAAATTGCTTACAAAATTTGTTATGAATTCTTTGAGGAAATGTTTGTCAACTTCACTGAACTAAAGTGTTTTAAGTGTACTGTTTTGAAAGACAAATTAAAAAGGGAAAAGTTTCTCTCACTGCCAAATTTGTAATAACTGATATGTAAGATGTAGTAATCGATGACAATTTTCTGTTAAAAGATATAATACGAATATGTACTTAAAGTTTGAAAACACCAAAGAAACAGAAAGGTGAAAATTAAAATGTGGGATTGAAGATGGCTAGAAATATTTTGACATTTTGAAGAATATATACTCCATTAAAATTTAAAATTATTTATTGAATGTAAAATATATTACCTTTGCACAAAAGTGGATGTAGATGGGGTATTTCGCTTAGAGCAGAGGTATTCAACCTCTTGCACTTTGGGGAACCTTTTGAGCTTACCATTACCTTCAAGGAACCCCTTGATCAAACAGCAGAAAAAATAGGATATCAAAGCTCTTTATCCTAATCAAATTTACAAAATTATTATTGCATTTCTATTTTTTTTATTAGAAACGTCTTAGTAAGATTAATGAATGTTAAGGTAGCGAAAGTTTTTTTTTTCCTAAAATATGGCCTATGCATAATAAACAAAAGCAATATTTTTTTAAATATAACAAATAATGAAAAAAAAAGAATTTTAATGATTTGACCATGATTGTTTTTTATTGCAAAGTATTTTTACGTCTGTAAAAATTTCTGAAACCATCAACCTAATGTCTTCTTCAGCATCCGAACTATTTCTGTATTTTGTTTTTGTCGCAGTGTACAAAGAGAAAGATTTTTCGCATATATAGGTTGAAACATATGATATTAGATGTTTCACAACTCTTACGGCAATTTCATGATATTATTTTCTATTGTCAATCAAAAAATACATTATAACACTTAACTAACTTTTAATTTCAATTGAGTATACATCAATGTGATATATCAATCAAACTGATATACACTCAATTTTTTCTTTTGTTGGGAGTTCGGAGGTTTTCTTCTTTTATTGGGTTAGTTTAGTGTTTTCTTATTAACGTCGCACTGGAAGCAACACGAGGGCTATTGGCAATGGACCTCGTAATTTTGAACTTCGGTCAAGTGCAGAGGACGACACTTGAGCTGGCACCCCCTCTCCTAACTTCCACACCACACCAACTTCTTTTATTGGGAGTTCAGTGAATTAAAATTCTTAAAAAGATTTTGGATCCAAGATAATTTTTTATTTTGAACAGGATTCAAAAAAGGTTTTTAGCAGATCTGATATATGTTTGACCAAACTAATTTTTACATTTTTATGAGGATCAGCGTTACCGTCCACTAAAATATTATGCAAATTACTAAAGCATTTAATATTATCTTTCAAAATAAATTCTGTTCAAAATTTCAATTTTAAAACAGTGGCGCCAATTTTACTTCATACCTCGAAAATAATGAATAAGTGTGCATTCTTCACCTGATCCAAAAAACGCCTAAATATGTGACCTAATGCGTCTCGATTACTGTATTTGAAACACGTGATTTTACGAAATTTAAGATTTTATTTTATCCTTAAAATATTTATTGATATTTATTTTTACAAGCAAACTGCTTCTGAGAATTCAATCTTCTATAAAAATTAAACTTTTATGACAATTCTGGCGCTTTGATTAAGCAAATAGTGCTTGATAGCAAATACTAATCATTAATTTTTTTCAAAACATGCAAACAATTTTGTATTTTCTTGGTCTCGTATTCAATAATGAATATAGGGTGCTTTTTCTAGGTTAAAATCGTAATATTAAAATTAAAAAAAAAGTTTTTAAAAATTACAGAAAAAAAAAATTTTCTATTGTTTGAAGCAAACAAATATTTTTCAACTATGAACCCACCAATTTTTATCAAGCTATATTTTTTTATTCTTCATTTGTTGGAACGCTTTTATTGAAACTCAATAGATCGGGCGAACATCTTCCAAGTTCTGATCTGTGAATAATCTGAACCCCATTCCAGCTTGCTTGTAGCCTGCCGTACAAGATTTCCCCTAGGCAACGAAATCGCTTATCTAAGCGTCGGATCTAAGCAATTAAATGCCCAACCCAAGGGGTTGTGTGGACCACCCGCGTCATAAAAGGGGGTAGGAACAGGAGGCTCTTGCATTTTTGAAGAATTTGTGAATGGAAAGGGAAAACTTTTCGGGACCTTTAGCTGTGCCTAAGTAGATCGCTTTCGGTATAGCTTTACACAAAAAAGTAAAACGCTCGGAGGGTTAATGTGCATCAGCTCGTTATACGATGGGACTTCAGTGGCATCAGAGCTAGATAGAGCTAGATACTAGTTCGACGAAAACAACGCCGACCGAGTCCTCGACTATAACCACCAGGCCACCATCACCACTTCATTTCATCTGCATATATATTAATTAATTTAACTGAGTGGTTAAGGTATTTCTTTCGCTCCCCTGAGAGAATCAGATTCTCTGTATTATATCTCTATTTTTCTACCGCTAACAATGAATGTAAGACGGTATAAGAATGCTCAAGTTTTAAAGCACATCTGAACTCGACTGTCAAAAAATTGGCGCATGATAGGCAAAAGGTTGGCCACCCCTCTTCTAGTCTAACGTATAGAAGATATCTGATACACTTCTCTTCGGAAATTTTGTGTGAAATGATATCGACCAGGCCTCTTCCAAAACACTGGAAATAATCTTTCTCTTAGGCTGGATAGCTGAATCAATGAACTCAACTATTTGTCACTGAGGCTTCCAACCGAGAAAGGAAAGGAAAAAACATAATTGTAGTATCTGGTCCGTGGGTGTTTTTGTTTCCCAGGAGATCGGACCTTATAAGGTCAAAGTTCCTGGTAAATGTAGATGTTTCTTGATCATTCGCATGAGTTCAGATGCCTGAAATGAGGATCTAGTCCGGATGTATGGATAACCACTAATGAACGTGTAAGGCATGTAGTTGCAATGTTAAATAACTGCAAGAGACAATTAAAAAGAATAAACATATCAATGAGACCAAAATTCTTCAAAAAATTATAAGCGAGATGAGTTATATAATATCACTTACAGTATGCATTAGATCGGGAAAACTACTTGCAACAGGATGGTCCACGTTCATTTTCACTAGTCACTCTTAACACGCTCAATGATTTACAGAAACGATAGGTCTTTTTATTTAGCATTAATGTATTGAAATCTGATTGACATAGATATCTTAAATGTTCGTACATATCCAGATAATGTGCCGTGGTCAGAGATGCCTAGTGATCACGGTGGTTAGCTTGCAACCTGCAATGTTTTCATCGAGTCATGGGTTGGAGCCTTGATGCCAATAAAGATCCACTATGCAACGGGGCTGATGCATGTTAAATCTGGAAGGAGTCCCAGATGGTTTGGAAGTTTGGAGAGAGATCTGCCGGTTCAGGTGTCATCCTCATCATTTGATCGAAATTCAAATTCATGGTGTCTATCATCAAATCCTCACGTGTTGCTCCTCAGAGCAACTTTAATAAATAATCCCGATCACATCCAGATTTTTTTAAAATTGTTGCCTTCAACATGTTTTATCCCAAAATACAAGCAATTTACAAGTCTTTAATTCCACTAAGTTTGAGCATCGGATTATTACCATCATCCCTTTCTGTGACAACAATATCCCCTTCTGTTAAAATATTATAGCCAGAATCTTGTATTGACATTTGTTTTTAGCTAGAGTTGTGACGTCATCCGTAGAAATGAGTAATACTAATTCCATTAAATGAAAAATAACAATAACGACATGTCATCTTGTCAAGGTACAAAACTGGGTACAAGTTTGGGCTCCTAACTCATCTTTTTATTTGTTTTTATTAAACACAACTTTTTTTTAAATGTCTGTCGAATTAAATGACATCCGCCTTAATGTGAACGGATTATTAAATGTTTCTTGTACATGAGAAACCAGAATGCAATTCTTATTTCCATCATACATGAGCAGTCCTGCAGTATATATTAAGAATTAAATTGTGATTTTATTTATTAAAAAAAAATCTTCTACAAATGTTCAGCATGAAAAATATAACAAAAGCAAGCATGCATTTGAAAGAACGAAGTAACAGATATAGGGGAAATATATGGGAATTTCAACTCTCAAATTAGATTTATGGTCTAGTAGTACTATAATTTTCGACAGAAAGATGATATTTTTCACCACCGACGTAGATGGGGTTTGCATCTTTGGAAGGGGAAGGTGTCGACTGTACAACGGGTACAGATTCTAACTAGCCATCTTTCGGTCCAACCAAATCTTGCCTAGAAATGTGTTGCGATGGTACTTTTACTTGCCGCGGTATATCGATACCGGTATATATTATGCTAAATCTGTTCGTGACATAAACTTAATGGATGTAATTACTTCTTCTATTTCTTGAAAGTATCTGAAAAACTTTAAAATAAATTTTAAAAAAAAGACTTAGTTCTATTCATATCGTAATCTATTTGCATGAATCAATTTTGAAATCGTATATGAGCCCGTTTGAAGAAATGGAATTGATGGAATAGAATAAAATCAAGCTAAAAGAAGTGACAAAAGTTGGAAGCGCATAACTATGATACTTAAATAATTACTTATAAATTAAGTACTATAGCTATTGATATACGAGATTAAAAGAAGTACTAACATCTAAAGCTTTTTTTTGAATTATTTATTACTTTACATTTAAAAAGACATTTTGAATCTTTTCGTCTAAATATATGCTTGATTTAAAATTGTATTTTACTTACATTTATTAATTCTTTTTTTTACCTAGAAATTTAAGATTAAAAAGCAATTATGTGAGCTGAACGTGTGTGCAAAATATTAACTTACTTGGACGTTTTAAGTGATGGGCCCAGGATACTAAGCCCTCTTTCCCCCTATGTTCGCCACTGATTAAGTTTAGTGTAATATTATACAGCCATCGGAATTCTACGTATATGCAAAATTTCAGCTCGTTCGGATTTTAAGAAGTCAAAATTCGAGTATAAATTTGGAACAACATTTTTTTTTTATACATACATATGAACATAGCACGGTAAATAAAAGCTTGTAAAATTTTATGAAAGGAAATGATTTTTGGATATTCTAAACATTCAAAGCCTCATCATATGGCCTTGAATATTCCTTCGAAGTAACATGCAATTTTCGAAAAAGGATTTAACTTGCAGTTTTCAATAACTATTCAATCGTTGTGAAAAGTGCATAACAATTAGTGGATATCACTTCGAAGAAATATGGATGATGTTTCCGGATATAAAACAAATAATCACTTGTTCAGGAACACATTCATCTAATTTTCTCGGCCAACAAAGTACCAGCCTGTTAGAGATAAAGAGAAATTTTTTATTATTTTGCAGTATTTTAGTTTATTTATTTATTTATTTTTCAAATAATAAAGATTTTTTAATTTCACTTCTGTAATAATAATGAGATTTACATCCCGAAATGGAGGTTGGTTTTAGCATATCATATGATTACAATAAGCTTTTAAATAAACATTGGAGTAGAACAGGGATTCGGCAACCTAGACGTGGTGTGGCAATCGACCAATAGGATTAATAATATAATCTCACAATAGGAAATATTTGAAACAATTCTGTTTCTATGGCAATGTATGTAGTTAGGGAATAGAGGTAAAGGATACAGATTTAGAGCTTTACTAAATAGTAATTGCGCATTATTTAAAAAAATGTTATTAACAGAAAAATAAAAAAACATAAAATATAACTATTACTTCAACACAAATAAAAATATGTTAAAAATGCATATATATTATGTTTTTTACTACACACATACAGCATGATAATTTTGTTATATGAATCTACATTCATTCATCCAAGAGTCTTAAATTCCGCAAGCATCAAGATTTTTTTTTTTTCAAAAAAGGCCATTTGATTAAATACGTAGGTATGAATTGTCAGAATAATTAAACAAATAAAACACTTATTTTCACAATAAAACTAAGAATGTGTCGTAAAGTTGAAAGTAATCTATAGCGCACGACGTGAATCAAATTAAATTCTACTTTCGACTGAAATCATACTCCATACTCATACATAGGTGCGACTAACCGAACAAAAGAGAAAATGAGGGAGGCTCTGAGAGGAGAGTCAGTGTCATTTGTATCTTTATTAGATAACTTTGTAAAGTGCCATTGAGAATTTTACCGGGAGTCATAGGTTGCCGACACCTGGTGAAGAACACCGTAATTTTAAATTATGGACATCAGGAACAAAAAAAATGTTGATTACATCAAAATACTCTTATGATCAAAATATTTAAACTTCCATATCGTGGCAAATGAGAAGTTAAGTCAAAGTAGAATTACAGGAAATTCACATATATGCCTCATTTATTTCCGCTTTCTTAATAGTAAATTTGATTTTAAAAGTAATAAAACATTTATACACATAACTATTTAAGAATTTGAACAACAAGCAGAAAGATTTTAAATATATATAAAGTAGTTATAAGTATGTACAAAATGTGTTAGCGATTAACGCACACACACACACATGTATATGTGTGTGTGTATTAGCGATTCTCCTAAATTTATACACGAGTAACGTGTGGGAATTGTACGTAAGAAGGAAAAACACTCTCTTAAATTAAATGATATCTACGCTATGGGCATTTATGCTAAGGGGCTAAGCTATGGGCATTATGGGCATATCTATGCTAAGTCCACAAATATTTCATCAAAATTGGAACTGGATTATAACAAGAAATATAAAAAAAAGTCAATTCCTACGTAGGTCAACAAAGAAATTTTTTATTTTAGTTAATTTTTATTAAATAATTACAATTAATATAAATATGACATAATCACAATATTAAGTGGCAAAAGAATTTTTTTCCAGGGATCTACACGCTTCGTCCCTGACGGTATTTATTCCTAAATTTATGCCCTTCTAAATATTTTATATAAGAGAAATTTTTTTCTCTCATATAAAACTAAAATTAATTATTTGAAAATCAAATAAAAAAAATTTATGCTTCGAAGAAATTCGATCCGAAGGCATAAAGATTCTACGCCGACGCTCTATCAATTTTGCCATTGCAAGACAAAAGACATAGTCGAAGCATTGGTGTGTTTCTTAATTCATCCGGTAAATTAAATGGTTGGAATGCAGTTTAGCCCAACCACCCTTGGTAACAGAAATTATTTGGTAGTATTTTGCCAAATGTGGCTACCGTGGTCCGTTTCGCGGATTTAACGTTCAGCCAAAAAAAATCGCCAAATTTGGCAATTTTTGGCCAAGCTGTTGGGCTCAACTGCATTTTCACCAATTAAATTTAATTAATGAATTAATATTAAAAAAAACTGTATTACCATCAAGTGTCATCCACTACAAGTTTAAATAATGTGTTTGAACTTGAGTGGATGAATAAAACGTATTTTATTAACGATTGAAAATTTGAACAACATATATATATATAGTGAGAATGTGAACTAATAGTAGAAATTTAATAAAACATTTTGCTTTTAAAATTATACTAAGTTATTCTGTTTTCTAAAATCAAACATTATTCGCTCTTTAGAAATTTTATTCCGTTAAATAACACTGAGTAGCATTAGTGATTTAAGTGCATATGTCATGAAATAAAATAATGTGCGAAATTCATTCTTGAAATCATAGCAACATCTTCTGAGTGTTAAAGAATAATATGATATTTCTCAAATGTAAAATTCTCTTTTGCTTAAATGGTATTTAATAATTCTTCTAAAATCTGTGAAATGCATTCTTTCGGTATCCTTATGCATTAAACTTTTGCAAATAAATTTACATAAATATTTGAGGTAGAGTATTACAATAAATGTAAAGTTTATAAATTTACTGCTAATAAAAGCAGCATTTTCCGACAGTTGGAAAACTTTTAAAACGTCTGTGCTTCTAACATGTATTCTAGGTACTTTCAAATGACGAAAGTAAATGTTTTTATTATATGACCTTCACAAAATACCTCAATTCTTTTATATGCGTTGACATAATATTTTATGATATAATTTTAATAATTTTATCCATGACGATTTCCAAAAAATATTTTTAAAGTATATAATCTAATATTTGAAAGCTAACTAATCTATTACTTACAAATCTGTGAAAATAGTGTTTAATCATACATATATTAAAAGAAATATTTATAACTTTTACCTGTAGACATAAAATGATATGTATAGGTAAATCATTGTTCTTGCATTAATTTAGAGTAAAAATATTTTTATTGTCCAATATAATTTAACTAAGAAAATACGATTATTCTTCCTGCTATTTTTTTAATTTTTGTAATCTAAACTACTAATTACGAATATAAGTAGAAACTAATACTGTGCAGTAATATAAGTTGCGAAATATATAGGAAAAAAAACAAAAATAATGTTAATAGACAAAATTTATTTCATCCACATCCAACGAATAAATAAATATAAAGCATAGAAAATAATCTCAGCAAACGAAGTTTCTTCATAAGTATAGTGTACTTTTTAGATCAAAGCCTTGCCGTATCCATCTTCTACAACAACTTTACTAAATTGTTTTTTTTAATATACTTCGAACTTAGATCAAAGCCTTGCCGTATCCGGCTCCAATAATACCAGCTCCATATCCAGCTCTAACAAGACCAGCTCCATATCCAAGACCAAGGGCGGCTCCATGACCGATCACTC
>BMAW01079715.1:0-12869 GCA_019974015.1 Nephila pilipes | reverse complement strand
ACGGAATCCTTGCTAACAGAATCGGATACGGAGTTGCCGGACCTCTCACTCTTGGCAATGGTCTTCTCGGAGCCGGATACGGACTTGGACTAGGAAAGGTCGGTCTTGGTCTTGGAGCACCTCTTGGACTCGGACTTGGCAAAGCAATTTTGTAAAAAGTTGTATTGTTGTTGTATATTTAAAATGTCCGTTAAATAAATTATTTGATTTGCAACTTATTTTGAATTGTTCCATTTTCTAATTGTTATAAAACACTTTTTACTTCCTATATAAAAAAAATGATTAAAAATGTCATGAAATTTAGAAAAATAATAAATTTCTCTGTGAATGTAAATAATTTTGGAATTCAGAAACATTTCTATCTGAATGTATAAATTTGGTATATGAATATGGTGTCCTATATAACAAAATCATTGTAATGTTTTCTACTTTTGTTCTCAGTTTACTTAGAACATTTAATACCGTTGCTCTGTAATTGAAAGGAAACACTTGAATACTTTATTGTTTCTATTTTAAGGTTGCTATTCTTACTGACTAGGCTATCACTATTCGAGAATGTATAAAATGTGTACCAAGAATTTCAATGTAATGTAGAAAAACAATCTAAAATAATCACTCTGGAAAGGAATATAGAAATTCTTTCTGTTGAGTAAGCATTAATATTAGTTATTTAGATCACATATATTAAGGTTTTCATATTTTTTAACTATTTATTAAACGTTTTCAAATGCTGCAAATATACGACCAATGTAACAGGAAAACAATTTAATTAATCACATCGTATTTATTTTATTTTTCAATCTTTTATTTTTGGAAATAATCTTATTAAATATAATGCACTTCTGTTGCAATTTTCACAGCGGCAAAAAATATCCATATTAAATGTGTATTTGTAAGGGATTTGCTTTTCGCAATTTATTAAGGTCTAGAAATTTCAAAGAGCTACATTCAAAGTAATGTTAAGTTTTAAAAAGTGGATTTTAACTTTACAAAATTTGAAAATATATTTATAGGTTTATGATGCAATATTTAATTTTAACTAGTAATTGCATAAGTAGTATTTCAAAGTTTTACACATTCGCTCTAACATAATTTAAACGAAATAAAAATTTTTACTATATTCTCGAAAAGTGAGTCATTTACACTTATAAGGTTTTTTTAAAAATATTGAAAATTTTATTGTCAATGTGCTTGTTATACAAAAATTTGATATATAAATTATTTTCTTCCTTCAAAGTATTTCTATTTATTGTTTAGCAAATATTATCCTTACATACATAAAAAACTTATGTATGACAGATTTGTTTTAACTGTTATGGTTATAACATATTACAATAATGATAAAAGAATGTATATAAGACATAGCACAAATATACGAAATTACAAAAATTGCTTAAATATCTATCTCTTCCTTTAAAATACGCAATATTATTAACGAGGGTAATCATTAATTTTTATTTATTGCTAAAAATAATCAATATTTTGAAACTTTATTTTTATTTACTTTATTTTGACTTCTCTACATAGTGACCATCCTGAATAATACATTTTCTGATAGTTTCTTAAGCTTTCGAAGCCGTCATGTGAGAACTGAGCAGAATGTATAAAAAACCATTGTTCCACCTCTTAAATTATGTCATTCGCGTTGACGAATCTTCTAACTCGCAATTTCTTTAGCGTTCTTTCTATAAGAAAAAATCTACTTATTACTATATTGGGAAAAAATGATTGATGTGGCAAAATTTCAAAGGAATAATGCTTTGATTCTTCAACATGAGTAAGTAGATGCATTGTCGGTAAGAAAAGGAACGTGTCTATACCGCACCGTTTCTTAATCAGAGCAATTTGTTCAGCAATGAACAGTTATAGGCACCAAAGATGGTTTGTCCCTTCTCCAGACAACCTGTTAAGATGACAACATGACAGCTCTAAAAACAAGTCAACATGACTCTACTTGTAGACTTCTATTTCTTTGCATTTTGGGGATAAGGGAATTGCTGTGCTTCCATTCCTTGGTCAATCAATCATTTAGTTTGGTCCAATAATTTTTTAAATTTACTAAATAACCAAAATTTCCGCTTCGTCTTCTTAAAGAGAGAGAGAGAGAAAGAATCAACATCTCCCTTGACATGTCGTGACGTATTTGTTTCTGAAAAGGAATCAATAAAAGTGGAATCGAACGTACTGACACCTTTTACGAGTACTGTTCTACTTGAATAATTCTCCACACACTGTCGTATCAAAGATCAATCTCATTCAAGAACATTAATGCTCTTTGGTCTAATAGGAAGAAGTCTTCTACTGTCTTCACTATGGCAGCATCGTCCGTGAGCAATGGTGTTCCCCTTTTTGGTCCATCTCTAAACGACATGTGGCCAGTTTGAGAATTTCCTTTCCACCTCACATCAGTGTCATATGATGGGATATTATTTACATAAGAAAAACCATCATTTCATCGGCAATTTGTTAGGCCTTTCAAATGAATGAATTTAATCACATTACGAGCTTCTATCTTCTCCACACTACGAGTTACTCGTATC
The DNA here is from genome assembly GCA_019974015.1 of Nephila pilipes. NCBI lineage: Eukaryota > Metazoa > Arthropoda > Arachnida > Araneae > Nephilidae > Nephila > Nephila pilipes. The sequence goes on along the minus strand of BMAW01079715.1, from coordinate 10,329 downwards.
TATGGCTTCTTGAAACCAAAGTAATCTGCATTAATAGCTGTAATTTACAACATCGTGTACATAGGAATTAATTAAATATATAGAATAAATTTTATTTAACTCGGTTATTTCCTAATGATAATTATAACTTTATGAAAGCCCCTCGTAATTTTAATTTCTTCATCAATTTTGTATGGTACTAACATTTAAAAGTGCTTTTTTATCGTAATATATTCTCTAAAAATATTTCAGTTTTGAATGACGATGGATAATGAGAGCCCAAACTACTCACCCTTGACAACAATTTTCTCGAAGTTGGTTATGGAGTCAATGTTATAAAGTTCGGCTAGGTCTGACTCGAAAAGATCATCTTATAAGAATACATTTTGAATGAAAAATTTTTTTTTTAATAAATAGTAATAATAATAATTTGAAGTAGAATATATTTGAAAAAGTTAGTTAAATAGATTATTTACCATTTATATTATATTTTTAAGTGTTTCAATTTGAGAAACATTTTGTGAAGATTATTCCGTGCTTTTTATTCTCCATACTTCAACATGAAAATTAATTGATAGACAGAGAATTTAATCTTATTAAATGTTTTTTTTAACTTTTTCATAATTTGTTGTTTAATTGTACAATATAAAATCCTGATATTTTTAAAAGTCTATCCATTGCATTAGCATTAAAACAATACTACAGGTTATTGACATTGTATATAAGAACTTCAAAGTACAACTAGTTGACAAAGAAAATATCTAAACAGTTTTATCACATTACAGAATTTTTCATCAAAGATTTTAAAATCTAGTGAAAGTTATCATAAATATTCTACTTTTATAGCTTGTTGACGTTGGTCTTTTTCCTATTTTCCCATCACAAATTTCGGAGACGTGTTGCAATTTGAATTGTATACTATTTCAACTCCTTGCCAACCAAATGAAAAACGATTGGGTAAATTATACGAGGATAAGAAGTTTAATGAATCGAATTAAAATAGAGATATGTAAGCAATACATTCAATAATTTTAGTTCATCTATTTAAAAGACCACAAAGGGATTCTTATCTTTAACTTTCTTTTCGCCAAACCTTACTGCTTCCGAGAAGAAGCGTACTGCTTGTGATAGAAAGTTATTCAATCATTAAGGCATTCAGATTTATGTTAGAAGGTAATAATTTTATTGCATTTACCAAACATAAGCCCTTAACATTCCCTTTTAAGCAAAATTCTGAAAAGTGCTCATCAAGCCAAAATTGTCAGCTTGATTTTATTTCTCAATCCACAACAAGTATTCAATATATTAAAAGAACGTAGAATATAGACGCTGATACATTTTCTCGCGTATTAATGAAATCCATATTTTTTTCCGTTTGATTATCATACACTGCAGAAGCAGATGTTATTTAATTGACTATTTTACTAACTTCTGATATTCATTAAAACTGAGAAAAGTTGAAATGTCTAATTGTAATGTAGAGTTATATTCTGATTTATTTAATAATACGGAACGTCTCTACATGTCTGAAAAAGTTAATGAAATTTGTTTTAATAGCGTTCAAAATTTAGTTCACCCTGTAATTAGAACTACTTCAAAATTAATGCATAACCGCTATGTGTGGATGTCCATACACAAAGATTTTATAATTTGAGCTATTTATATTACGGCAACGTTCAAAGGTGCATAGACATAATTCGGCATCACTACAAAAATTCAGTAACACGTCGACACTTTTGATTATGTTCACTCGGATATAATTGGGCCACTTCCACCTTCTAAAGTATGGGTTGCCAAAGTGGTCCAGGTGGACCCCCAGGGGGCCATAGAAGAACACACCAAGGTCCACGTTGACGTGAAAATAAAACAGGGGTTCACAAGCTGTAAGTGGGGTCCACGAAAAATTTTCTAGTTTTCATAATAAAGAACAAAAATTTTGGCTTTGATTCACCTATCAACGTAGACAGGTAACATTATTCACTATATAGGTACTCAAAAATATTCGAGGCTCAGTTCAAACACAGAATTGAATAGAACAATAGATAACAGTACAAATGTACACCACATGTCAAGACTTGCAAAATGCCGCCCGTGCGCCCGCTCGTGCGGGATGCTTGTTTAGACCTGCAAAGGGAGGAAATGCGTCTTGCGCTGTGCTTGCAATCTACATTAGTATAAATACGAATGCCAAGAACAAAACGTTACTCATTTGTTTCCGGGATTTTGAACATAAAAGTGTGACTGTGAGTGAATCGATGTCAGTATTTGCAGTGCCGTAAAAAGTAAGTATCTGCCTATTTGTTATACATATTTTTATTGTATATTGTAATTTATCAATCATATTATATTTTTTTTACTATTTGAGTGTAGTAGGTAGTTATGTAGTAAAAATTAAATGCTAGAAATTATTCAAAACTTCTATAAAAGAACAAAAAGCCAGGGAAAATTAAACTTTAGGTACCTAGGTACTTTTTATTTAAAAATATTTATTTACTCACATTAAACCACAAGTATTATTTTAATAAATAGGACACAAGAAAATGTGCTACTTTTTTTTCCTTCTTAATACCCCCAATTTAGGGTGATATTTCTTAGGAGTTTTGGGAATACAGTAGAAATGTAGCAGCAGGTGGGTCTACCGAAAATAGTAAAACTTTGAAAGTCGTCCACGCGAAAAAAAAGTTTGGGAACCTCTTTCTAAGGTATTTATTTATTTCTTGACCAGAAAAGATTGCTTAACAAGACAGACAGACGCTACTCCTCTTCCCTACTTTTAAGCTTCAACAATAGCTGAGGTATTTTATACGAATTGAATTACTGGATTTTGAGCTCCATCTACAATTACGATAGATAAAAGAGCCGATTCGAATCATGCATCTGTACCTCTTTTGCCAAATTACTCTGGGTAAAACGAAAGCGCTCAACTCCGTACCACACTCAAAACAATGTGTTGATAGAGGAAAATCACCGTCCATTACAGGTAGCAATTATGTACCATGAAATCGAAAGATAACAGATTCCCACTCTTCGAATAGCCGTTAAAGAAAATACAAGGAGCACTAAAGTAGAATTGGTATACGTGGAAAATATCAGATTACCTGAAGAATTTTTTTACGCCACTACGATTCACTACAGCTCGTTGACAGATATCATTCATTTCATGCAGCATCTAAAACCGAAATCAACTTTTGCTTGCAAAGCAAACTGTATTTAAATGTGTACACAAGTATTTGGGAATCGAAACTCAACTTGGTGTCCACTTGAAGCACTTTATAAGGAACCCTTATCTATAGTAAAACGTGGTGACAATAGTTTCAGCTATCCAACCAATACAAAAGATTAAGTTCCTGTGGTTTTGAAAAGGCCTAGTCAAACTCCTTCCATACAAAAATTACCAAAGAGAAGAAACACTAGAGATACCCTAAACGTTCAAATATCTACTAATTTCAATGTCTACAGACATACAGTTATTACAATGTCCATAATACTGTGGACATTGTAATAACTGTATGTCTGTAGACATTGAAAAAACTATAATACAGGTTCTGGCACACAAATGACATCTTAAAATATGTTACATTTGCATAACAAACGTAAATTAAACAAACATTTTATCTTATTTTAAATATTTATTGTTACTTTAAGTTATTTTAAATATTTATTATTACTTCACCTTATTATAAATATTTATCATTGCTTTATTTTATTATAAATATTTATTATTACTTATTTTATCATGAATATTTATTTAATCAATTTATAGCATTTAAATTAATTACAATAAATTTGTGTAAATAGAACTAAGTATCCCTTCATTTAATGCAATCTGAACCAAGTGGTGCAAATTATAATATTTGCATTCGCTCTGGAATATTTTTTTATCAGAATAAAATAGTCAAAGTGTTTCACATTCTAACAATATTAATTAAAGTTTAAAAGAACCTGAATAGATATTTCTATTTTGAATTCTATCTATAAGCACAATCGTAGATTTTTTAAGGACTTAAAATTACATGCAACATAACAAAGAATTTCTTTCCGGATAAACATCGAGATAAATTTTATTTTCGAAACAGTCATTTTTTCAAGTCCATGAAAAGTTCTTGCGTTAAAAAATAGATTTCATGTTTATTTAACTGGCTAAGAATTATTATAGAATTTAACTAAATAATTTTGCTCGGCATTTTCTAAAATAATGTAGAACCAACGTTTTTACTGAATGGAAATTATAATTGAAGATTTTGAAAATAGTCGATATATTAAGTAAAAACTTATAATAAGCTTCACTGAATATATTTAATATACGTCAGAGATTATGTTCTATATACACAACAACATTTTTTTGACAAGTTTCACAAGAGCCAGTGTGGAAGGCGGAATATATATCAAAATCTAATCATCAAATAAACATATGTAGTTATTCAAATTTCACTGAAGCAAGAAGATGAATGAATGAGTACAAAAAGGAATAATTTAAGTATTTTTGAAACTAAATCTGAAATTTTATACTCTGTTTTTTGTTTTTATTAGATATTTAGAATTATAATAAAAAAAGGAAATTTAGTATTGATCGCTAATTTCTAGAAATTTATTTTGTTTTTAATATCTGCTTGATTGAAATAAACAAAAAAAAATTATTATTTTACTAGTTATGGTAATTTTGTTTTGGATGTATAATGAGACTTAGTTATTTTCATCTATGTTACAATAAGCGTCAAACCACGATTCGAAAGTCTGGCTTAGAATATCATTCAACTATAGTAAATTTTTAAATTGATATTGATGTCGGATATCATAAATTTCATTTATGGACACCACTAACTCATTCGTTACAGTAATTAAATCTTCATCACTTCCATATTGTGTCAAATGTGAGAATTTTTAATTAAGATTGAATTAAAAATTCACTGCATATATAGGGAAGCGGTGTGTCGATAAAATCGTCGATTCCCCATAATTTCCTTTCAGAAGGTGTGCGGGATGCGAGCAATTTTTCTGTTCCGGAGAACTGTTACATTAAAGATTTCACTATAGCTGCAGAAAAATGTTCCATTAAATTAATTAGCCACACAGAAAAACGAAAAACGACTACACTCCACGTAAAAAAAACTGCAAATGTTGGAGATTTTAATGCAAAATAAACATTTTCAATCATTACAACAGTATACCGATAGAATAATTTTTAGAATAACACATAATAATATTTTTGTTGCCAATCGCACAGGAGCAAATCTCTTCTCTAATCATTTAAGCAAACGATTTTTTCGTAAAATTTACTTTTTTTTTTTTTTCCCCAGAGGCAAAGAACTATTCATTTATTTCAAACCTAACATATACAAATTTAAAACTTAACCTTCACAACTTTAAAACTCGATCTTCACAGGTCCGAATCTGCGAAGCAAGTAAATTAAAAAAAGACCGTTTGCTCCTTTTCTTCAAATCTCCTTACAGCTCCGCAGTCAAATTGACGTCAAAAAATGACTTAGGAAGACACCACACATATACCTCCTTTCACTTTTTTCTAATTTTTGTAATCTTCAAGTAGTACTATTAATAATTATTAATAGAAACCAATAATATGTATTAATATGGTAGGTTGCGGAATGTATATAGAATAAAAAAAAAAACAAGAATAATATTAATAAACAAAATTTATTTCAAACGCATTCTACCAATAAATAAACATAAAGACTAAAAAATAATCCCAGCAAACGAAATTATTTCATAAGAGTAATGTACTTCTTAGATAAAAGCCTTGCCGTATCCGGCTCCAATGATACCAGCTCTAACAATACCAGTTCCATATCCAAGACCAAGGGCGGCTCCATGACCGATCACTCCACCATAAGCTACTGGGGCAGCGACGGCAGCTACTGGAGAAGCAGCGTATGCAGGGGCTACTGGTGCAACGTGGTTGACGACTGGAGCAACGGGTCCGGCGTAGGGGCTGGCGATGATGGTGGCAGCTGGGGCACTGGCGGCGGTTCCGGGTTCGTTGGTCCTGACGGAGGTTCTGAATCCATGTCCATCAGCAACGTAGTCAACTCGTCGGGCCCTTCCATCGATGTCGGTGATGGTGTAGGATCCCTTCTTGTTTCCATAGCCGTCTCCTACTTCGGATCGGGAGTTAGTGGCACCGAGTCCATCCTTGACGTTGTATCCGAAAGCATAGTTGCCCAATACCTATTAAATAACAGTTGTTTATTAATATGTTACATTATTATAGAATAATTCATAATTCATTAATTTATTGTGCTTTCCTTTCTTTTTCTTCATTTATAATAAACGAAGAGCTGTAATGTTACAATAAATGGAGTATGTTGTAATCAATATTCATGCATTAAAAATCGAGAGTTAATGTGTTATAATAAACGATGAATATTATCTTCCTGTATAATAAATGGAGAATTGTTAAGTAAGAATAAAATCAAATGTTATAATGAAACTTCGTTTAAAATAAACAGGGACTCAGAATCATGTAAACTGAATTTGCTTAACATTTAGTTGTGACAGACAGTGTGCTCATAAAGCACTTCAGGATGAAATTACATCTACCTAAGAGATGACTACTCTCTTTTAATTATTAATATTAAATATATCTAAGTTCTTTAAAATGATTGTATTTAATATAATCAATATATCAATATTTTTGCATTAATTTGTTTTATATATTAAATATTATTCCTAAGTACGATTTGAATTTTAATCACGTAAGATTATAAATTCGCAAAAGTTGTAAACATAAGTTTATTTATATTGTTGAATTTTAATCATCATAAATATCATACATTTAGCTAGGACCAAGAATGATTTAATTTGATAAGATTCATGAATAAAAGTATCATTTTTCAAATCTAGTTTTTATTAACTTTAAAATTCTTTTAATCATATATGTAAACTCATTGGGAATATAATAAATATTGTTAAATTAAACATTTTTTAAGAAATTATCTTTATGATATCACGTGGCTTAAAATTTAAACACAGTAATAAAATAATAGTAGATCTTTATTTACAGACTCCAAACTAATACTTTTCCCACAACTTTTTTGTCTCTTTCATAGCAATTTTAATTTTATTCTTGATTAATATTTTTGAACTATTTTCAGATTAGAAGGTTTTCGATTCAAATTGCTAAGGGAAGGATGGTCAGTTTGTTTCAAAGTTCCTATAATTTTTTTACTCCTTCTTTTGAGGAATTTGATGATTTAGATCTCAAATAACTAAAACTCTCACATAGTAGTAATTTCAGCTAAACTAAAAAAAATTATTAATTTAATTCTTCTTTTTCCTGAAAAGTGTGATTTATGTTGTAAAGTATGATCCTACAATATGGATTTAAAAACCATCAACTCAATTTCAGCTTAATAAAAAAAAATCAACTTACATTTTTTATCTATTTGGTAACGCTTAAAATGCAATGTAAAATTTCGACTTAAATTTAGTAAAGAATAGCTACGCCATTTGAATATTTTATACAGAAATTTCTATGCTTCATATTTAACATATGAAAAAGGAATATTACCTTTAGATAATGATTTGTAGCAATTAAACCATTAATAATATGTTTGTGGGAAATATAAATCAGAAAAGTTTCTAAAACATTTCTATAACGTTATATTTCTTAAATTTTTTTCGTTTCAGATATCACTAATGTTTAAATTTCTCTTTAAAATAAAATTTTAATACACATTTAATAACATTATCTAAATAGCATGTCACACTAAAATTGTTTTTGTAATCATTGTTTCCAAATAGTAACTTGTAAAGTTAATAATTTAGCATTGATTTAAAATTTATCAATCAAATTTAGTTAAGACAACTTTGTTCTCATTCTTTTAACCTCCCTTTTAACATAAAGTAAGATATTCTTATTGAAAAATGAAGCAACAACTTATCAAAAAGGAAGAAGGCGGTCTAATGTAAAAAATCAATTAAGGTACTTACGTCTTGTGTCTGGGATCGAGCACTGACTCCAGTGTTGACAAGGGGAGCAACGATGCCAGAGGCACTGACTGCTGCAAGGGCAGCGCAGAAGAATGCAACCTACAACAGAAAAAAAAAGTTATTTTCGAATTTTTGCTTAAAATTTAATTGAATACCTACTCTTCCAAAAACTAGCCATTATGCTTATTCTGAAATAAAGTTTTGGAAAAAGAAAGAAATTAATTAACAATGATTATTTTTATATATATTAAAGTATCTATGTACATAGTAAAGACGCAGAGAATCTCATTCGTTCACTCCCTTTGTTAATTTAGAGAGAGAGCGAGAAAATTCAGTGAATTAACAAAACTATCAATTTTTTTTACACCTGCAACTAAATTCGCTGCATTAGGATAAAAGTACTACAGCATACACTGGGAATTATCTTGTATATATAAAGAATCAGGATGAAAATTTTATTTGAGTTTTTTTTAACAAGACTGGATGAGAAACAGTAGAAACACATTTCTATTTTTCCATTTGAAGGAAACATTTAAAACACCAAAAGAGCCCCATTTAGAAAAATCTCTTTATAATATCTTTAAAATGGCGAATATTTAAGAATGAAATTGGCTTAAATTTTGTCTATATGTATTATATCCTGTTATGAGCTTTAATTATAATAATTTAAAAGTTAAGAGTTTTCATTCACTTAAAGATAAATCTTTGTCCTTACTATTATAATTGTAGATTTAAAAACGCATTATTAAAAATTATATAAGTATGCAAAATAATCATACTCATAAAGAAGGAATACAGGAAATTTTGAATATCATTTTTACTCCCATAAAAATATTTCTGAAATATAATCGAAACGAAAATAATTAATATCTCCTTTTATGTTCCATAACTTCATACACAACCAATGTATTTAAAGTGTACTCACGTACTTAAGCGTGATTGAGGGTCAATTTATTTGTGAAGTAATAATACAGGGGGAAAAAAGCAAAGTTTAAGGAACAAGCAGCTTACCTTAGCGATCATGATGAGAGGTAGTCTGATTTGACTCGGAATATACTGTTTCGAATTGAGTGTTAACTCCTTTTTATATTCTCAAATAAACGGAAAACAAAAACAAAATCGGTTGCTTGTTTGTGTCTTTTGAATGCCAATTAGAATAAAGCTTTTGATTAGGGAAGAAAAAATAAAATTGCGTGTAATATCCATTTTTTCTGCCTTGATTCAATATCTAAGTAAAAGACCTTGGAAAATATTCCAGTAAGGAACTATTCAAATCAGGTCTTGATTAAACTTCATTATAAACTATCAATTAACATAACTAGAACAATAATATTCTAGTTTGAAAGCTAAGAAAATAATTTCAGTTAATTCAATTTATTGTTAATTACTTTTAGCGTTCCCTCGTTATGATTGACTCTCCTTTTGGGACATATTTTATTCTATTTTTCTTACCTGCATTCGGAGTGTTAAAACTTTCTCTAATTCCATAAAATGATACATAATTTTAAGAATTGATTATTTTATTTTTAGAATGTATTTAATTCAGTTTAAATGCGAATAAACTAAATCATTTGCTACTTTATACATTCAGTCTATAAGTACACAGTAACTTATTATAAATTATGTGTTAATTTATTACGCATTTTTGTTTACGTTTATTATTATTTGTTTGTTTATCTCAAAATTTGTTTCTTACTTATAGTTAAAATTTCGAAATTTATAAATGTTATTAAAAGTGAAAATTTTTTAATAGTACGAATGATTACGAGTCAAAATTTTGAAGCTTTTAATCATATTATTAAAATAACAGAACTCGTGAAAAAAGTTACATTTTTTTAAATTCCATAATGTGGTATGACTTTCTTATATTTAGTTACTAAATATCAAATTATTGTTATATTTGATATAATTATTTCTTATGTTTGGTAAGTAGCAAAAGGAGAATCAGAAAACATTATAACTCTATCTTAGATGCAAGTCAATGAATAGTAATTAATTGTCAATATGAATTGTTAATGTTTCCTTTAAAAATATTTTCTATATTTTTAAGAACTCTTTCGTGGTTGAATATAAACATTTTATATTAACACCTTTTTTATTTACTTATATAAATTGTTTCAGTGAAAGTATAGACAATAGTTAATTATAAGGAATATATGAAAAAAAAATTTCAATTTAGTCGATACCAGTAAATATGTTTAACGTGCTAAAAGTGCGGTTCGCTCTAATTTTTAATTTTACATTTGCAAATTATTTTATTCTATTAATAAAATTTCTTTTAGTGAGAACATGTTCATATCTAGAATTTTTTCTTTCAAATATACAAGAGTCAAGGGAAGCTGTCTTTTTCAGTTTCATATATAATGTTGTTCTTGGATATATTTGAAAGGAGTAATAGACGCG
>BMAW01079712.1:11065-27267 GCA_019974015.1 Nephila pilipes | reverse complement strand
ACTATCGACGAATGTCTATATAATCCGTCAACCTTTTTAAAAAAGAAGAAGAGTAATTCATCATAAAGTGTTAAAATATATAATGGAGCTTTCAATATAATCCTTGGAGTTAATGGGAAAACCACCATTAAAATACAATATCAATATATGGAAGTAATTCAATAGATATATTAAGGAAGAAATTAATCTGTGTAACACATTTGCAACAAATTATTTAAATTTAATAATTTATCTCTATATGAATATTTAATATTTGTAAATAATCGTATATAAATCCAGCCTCTAAGGCTGTATCTCACCTTTCTGAATCTATAAAATAGTCTAGGCATACAATATTTTCCCGTGCATTGGAAATGAAAAAGAAAGAAAGAGCAAAAGCTGTGAAATATGCCAAAACCTTTTTCTTTAACCGTTAAAACAATGATCAAAAAGTATTAAAGCATTGTTTCGTTTTATTGTAATGAACAAATTACAAAATGAAAATTAATCCTACGAATTTTGTGTAACACACTAGCAGAAGTAATTTTTAAATCTTATTTTGTTTCAATTTACAAACAGTTTTACATGAAGAAAAAGTCTTGATCAATGAAGTCCGCACGTATGTTACACAAAATAATGATACATTACATTCAGCGGAATACTAAGTTTCCGCCGTCTCCTCCATTGAAAGAGAAGTAATGTAACATTAAATGTAGAAATCTATGAATTAAAACTCTTTGAAGTATTGTTAGAATCAGAGAAATTGGAACAGAAAACAATTGACAGCTGAACAGTATGAATTAGTAGAATAAGAAAAATGACGAAAAAGATTCGCTCAATAAACTAAAAGCATATAATTAAAATATCTTTAATTGTTTTTAGATCTCACTTTATTTTGAATGAAGCATTAATCCGATATTGATGTCTTGACTACTGCACATTTAAATCGTGTATTATATTAAAAGTAACCTATTTATCTCCAAGAACGTATTAAGTTTAGAAATTCGTGACAGAACAATGAGAAATTTTCTGAAATTAGTTTTTCCAAGCATTCTCAAATTAAAAAATAAATGAATATTCCTCAATAACCAGTGTAAATATTTTCACATTTTTTGAATAGAAATCGTTTCAAACGCATGCAGTACAATCATATAAAATCCTTGTCTTAAACTCTTTAAATATTTTCTATTCATTTAAGGAAATCCTAAGAAAAGTCAGGAAGCTCATATGTTACACAAAAATCTGATGTATAACTATCGACGAATGTCTATATAATCCGTCACCCTTTTTAAAAAAGAAGAGGAGTAATTCATCATAAAGTGTTAAAATATATAATGGAGCTTTCAATATAATCCTTGGAGTTAATGGGAAAACCACCATTAAAATACAATATCAATATATGGAAGTAATTCAATAGATATATTAAGGAAGAAATTCATCTGTGTAACACATTTGCAACAAATTATTTAAATTTAATAATTTATCTCTATATTAATATTTAATATTTGTAAATAATCGTATATAAATCCAGCCTCTAAGGCTGTATCTCACCTTTCTGAATCTATAAAATAGTCTAGGCATACAATATTTTCCCGTGCATTGGAAAAGAAAAAGAAAGAAAGAGCAAAAGCTGTGAAATATGCCAAAACCTTTTTCTTTAACCGTTAAAACAATGATCAAAAAGTATTAAAGCATTGTTTCGTTTTATTGTAATGAACAAATTACAAAATGAAAATTAATCCTACGAATTTTGTGTAACACACTAGCAGAAGTAATTTTTAAATCTTATTTTGTTTCAATTAACAAACAGTTTTACATGAAGAAAAAGTCTTGATCAATGAAGTCCGCACGTATGTTACACAAAATAATGATACATTACATTCAGCGGAATACTAAGTTTCCGCCGTCTCCTCCATTGAAAGAGAAGTAATGTAACATTAAATGTAGAAATATATGAATTAAAACTCTTTGAAGTATTGTTAGAATCAGAGAAATTGGAACAGAAAACAATTGACAATTGAACACATCGAATTAGTAGAATAAGAAAAATGACGAAAAAGATTCGCTCAATAAACTAAAAGCATATAATTAAAATATCTTTAATTGTTTTTAGATCTCACTTTATTTTGAATGAAGCATTAATCCGATATTGATGTCTTGACTACTGCACATTTAAATCGTGTATTATATTAAAAGTAACCTAATTATCTCCAAGAACGTATTAAGTTTAGAAATTCGTGACAGAACAATGAGAAATTTTCTGAAATTAGTTTTTCCAAGCATTCTCAAATTAAAAATAAATGAATATTCCTCAATAACCAGTGTAAATATTTTACACTTTTTTGAACAAACGCATGCAGTACAATCACTCCTTGTCTTAAACTCTTTAAATATTTTCTATTCATTTAAGGAAATCTAAAAAGTCAGGAAGCTCATATGTTACACAAAATCTGATGTATTACTATCGACGAATGTCTATATAATCCGTCACCCTTTTTAAAAAAGAAGAGGAGTAATTCATCATAAAGTGTTAAAATATATAATGGAGCTTTCAATATAATCCTTGGAGTTAATGGGAAAACCACCATTAAAATACAATATCAATATATGGAAGTAATTCAATAGATATATTAAGGAAGAAATCCATTTGTGTAACACATTTGCAACAAAGTATTTAAATTTAATAATTTATCTCTATATTAATATTTAATATTTGTAAATAATCGTATATAAATCCAGCCTCTAAGGCTGTATCTCACCTTTCTGAATCTATAAAATAGTCTAGGCATACAATATTTTCCCTTGCATTGGAAATGAAAAAGAAAGAAAGAGTAAAAGCTGTAAATATGCCAAATTTTTTTCTGTAACCGTTAAAACAATGATCAAAAAGTATTAAAGCATTGTTTCGTTCTATTGTCATAAACAAATTACAGAAGGAAAATTAATCCCTTGAATTTTGTGTAACACACTAGCAGAAGTAATTTTTAAATCTTATTTTGTTTCCATTCACAAACAGTTTTACATGAAGAAAAAGTCTTGATCAATGAAGTCCGCACGTATGTTACACAAAATAATGGTACTTTACATTCAATGAAATACTTATATTTCCTCGTATGCTCAATATTGCAGATAAGTAATGCAACAATATATAAAAACTATATACTAAAATACTTACAATGATTTTTAAAATTATATAAAGGGAAACCGAGAATTTTGTGTTTTGTGATAAATTAATGTTTTCCTTCCTTTTTATTCATGCTTTGAAAATGAACTATGATTGCATTTTATTTGGATTTTTTGGTACATTTTATAAAAAAATAATATTTCTGTAGTTTATGATAATTTACATTTAATGTAATTATTGTTGTTATTTTTGAAATATAATTAATTTTTAGATTTTTCCAAATTTTTAATGAAATAACAACAGTTACTGATGGTTTTAGGACAGGATATTTACGGGAAATTAGATTACAGGAAATAGTTTGATTGTGAATGTAGGATTATGAGTTCATGACTCGATCTTTAGAAATAACTGCGCGAGTTTTATTATCAACTGCAACCTTTTAAATTCTTAACTTGAATTCGGAACTGATTATGAAGGTATATAAAGAATTTACAGTATTCATGAATTGATTATTATTAAAATGGTTTTTTTGTACAATACAAAATAATAATAATTATAATTAATTATAAGATTATAATTCATTAATTTTAGTTTATTGTTAGTTCTCATATTTCTGCATGAGAAAAAGGCGTGTTTTTTCTCTTCTTTTCATCCATAACTAGGCCTTTTTAAAAACCCAAATTCAATGTTCATACATAAAAGTCAAAATTAGATTAAACATTTATTCTACTAATTTATAATATTGTGGATACAAGCAAACAAAGCCTGAAGGAGGAAATAGTATTGTGATTAAAATTAATTTTTTTTCTTGAATTGTAGAGATTTGTCGATCAACATTTCTCGGGTATATGGCATTTTAATATCCTTTAATGGCGTATTTCAGCATTATATACATAAAATTGCTCTTTTTCACAGCATTAATTTATATTGCTTATACATTAATTTATACACTTCAGAAAAAATTTTCATAATACTAAATAGTTGTACTTTACCTTGTGGTCGCATTAGCCAAGTGATCATGGTTGACAATTCACGGTTGGTCTTGTTTCTGTCAAGTCCTGGTTCCCTGACGTGATGCCACTAAAACCCCACCAAGTAGAAGGCACGTTATATTTGTCGAGGATCCAAGCACTCACCCCGGCGGGCTGTGGAAGTTTGGAGAGTGGGGTGCTTGAATGTCATCCTCGTCACTTGATTGAGGATCACATTTAAGAGGTCTTTCGCTATCAGACCTCTAGTTGCAATGCTGATGAACAATCAGTTGGACTTCACTGATTATACCGCACAGAATCACTAAGTCCGTTGGCCAATAGACTTGGTGTTGCTTCTAAGTGCGACGTTAATAAACAATGAATTGACTTCACTGACTGTATCACACGTTCTAGCCACTTGGCCGTTGTTCAGAATTATGAGGACCTTCACCAGTACTTCACGTGTTGCTTCAAAGTGCGACTACAGCGCTTGCGTTGTTTCTAAGTGCGACGATAATAAAGCAACCAATCAATCAAAGTATCACATTAATAAACCTATCAATATGAGTGTTTGGTCTTGTGAAGAGAACTTTGTCAAGGCGGATATGCTTGGTCCCAATTAATATAAGAAATAAGGAGACATTGAACAACTGTTAAAGAAATACGGTCAAAAAGAAATATGTTCATATATTTACTACCTTTATGCTCCTTATTATAATGTCAATTTACCACAGAAGCAGCCCATATTTCTTTGGAAATTTTTCTTATATACAAAGTAACTTCATATGAAGATTACTATAAGCATTAATGTGAGCATTCACACTTCCATTTTAAAAAGTGAAAGTTATTTCGAATAAATTTCATAAAATTGTACATTTTATATGTTCTCCAGAAATAGATTCATTTGATGATCCCCACCTCTCTGAAAACATAATAAATTTATCAAAACATTTTCTTTACACCTCAGACTTGGCATCAGTTACCCATCTCAGATCATTCTGAAACTTTGTAATGATTTTGGCGCTTCGAATCACATTCAGTCTGGTATAGTGTTTTTTACTTTTCAGATGAGTTTTATATTTCGCCTTCGCCAAGAAGACCAAAAAGCATGTTCCACATCTAAAAATGCCTCTTCTCCTGTCCCGCGTCTCTTCCATCATTCTCTGGAATCTTGCTTGGTAAGTTTTGAGATCCACGTGCTCCTTTGCTACAGCGTGAAAGTGGAGATTCTTAGCGTGTTTCTTGCTGTGGTAATGTTCCAGCATAGGCTCCACACTGGTGGTTTTGACGTCACACACTTCGCAGTAAAGCAACTGAGATTGTTCTTCGCTTTTCCGAAGAACCAATTCCTGGAGGTCCGTCTTGGCGATGTCCGTTGGCCGCGATTTGTCTCTTGGCAAACTTTTCAATCTATTTCGATTGTGAGCTTTAGATTGTAAGTGAGTGGCGCATGGAATGATGCCAGTGAAACCCAGGTTGCAAATTCGGCATTCTATTTTGCACGTCTTCGATACATTGACGGACATATTGGGATTCCTAAAAAATAAAAAATATGAATTTAAAAATTATTCAAAATAATATTTGCTCTTTAGTTACTGAAATTATATACTCTCTCCTCTCTATATAAAAGTTTAACTTTAATTCATATTAGTTTCTCATAATAATAATTTCCTAAAATTTTTCCCATTCTCTCATTTAAAAGTGAAGCATTCATTCTAATTTTCTGATACCATTCCATTTTTAACTTAATTTATGCAACCACGTACTCTTAAAACCTGAAATGTCAGCTGTTCCAGCGGCTTCAGACCTGCAGGGATGATTCCTACTAGACTTTATGTCAGCACTTAAAATCCCTCGAAATCCCTCCATTCATCACACGCGGTCTAGTATAAAAATCCCACTATAAAATACCAAACAAGAGAAAATTCTCTCTCTTCTGCCTTTTTCTGACTTTTTTTGTACTGTTTAACCAACGGAGGAGTTATATCTCCCGGTGTGTGGAAATGCTCTCTCTCTCTCTTAGCTATAATAAAATAAAAAATTAAATTTGAACTTGTTTTCGACTGTTTTAAAGTTTAATTTAATTTCTCTTTGTGAGGCAAATATTTGCCGATTTGTAAAATGCTTTGCAACAAAAATCTTCTTTACTGGATTTGTTTCACCTATTTTAACAATATGAGAAGCCCAGCTCACTGATTAAAAATTCTATAACTTTCAGAATCAAAACGTCTCCGCCAAAGGCCATTTTCTTCGGCGTCACCGAGAATACTTCTGAGAACCTTTCTCTCAATTATTGCAATTTTGCACTCAACATTTTCACCTAAACACCCTGTTTCCGACCCATACATTACGATCGGCCCAACGAGAATCTCATACATAAGAAGTCTGTTTTCTTGGAGAGAAACGGGACTTCAGTAAAGTGTGGAGTCCAAAACCGTATCGTTTAACAGTGAAATACATTTTTGGATCTCAGAGGGAATCTTTTCTAAAAAGGATAAAACAAGGAAAAAAATTACCGACTAAAGTACTCATAACACGAACGAATAAACTTTTAAGATAAACGTGCATTTCTTAATTAATAAAAGTAATATCAGTTTTTAAGGAAACAGTGTTATGAGCAGAACATTTTTATTTCAAATATATAAAATATACCGACATACACAACGCAACTACTTCATACATGATTAGTATGCAATATTATAGTGTTACGCTTAGAATGGCATCCGATACTCAAACAATACATTTTTGATCCACTTTTTTCGATCAATAGTATTTAACATCGCCGGTTATTACCTGTCGTATTAAGTAAAATTATGGTTTTTGTAATTATAATTTTGTTCAATTTAATGTTATATTTATAATAATAAGTGTAATTACAACTATTTAAAGCAAACACATAATAGAAGGAGTCGATGACATTCTCGATTTCAGCTTATGTTCCGTATTACTCACAAATTAACAACCTGCCTCGTGTGATGAGCCGTGAATAAATGTTTATAGAAAATGTAGTTACACTCGCGAATGTTTACGAACGTGTCAGCTTTGACGGCAGTTTTGAGCAAGGCCAAGTCATAAACCGCCAGTAGACGATAAAATATGTAAATGTGTCCTTAGTGTACATATACATATATGTATACACACATACTTACACACATACATACACACTCTTACACACATACATACACACACACACACACTTAAACACATACATACATAAGAACCTCGCAATTTATGATCATTGCCGTTGCCATACACACATACATACATGTATTAAAAATATTTACTAATCGTCACTTGACCGAGGTTCAAAATTACGAGGTCTGTCACTAATAGCTTTCGTGTTGCTTCTAGTGCGACGTTAATAAAACAAAAACCAAAAAATACAATTAATAAAACTTATTAAGAAATTACAATGTATTACAAGGATTAAGATTTAATTCTGAACTAAAATACCGTTAATACGATTAGACAAATCTAATAACATTTTGAAAAATTCTGAAACTATTTACAAGATAAAAATTTAAAGAGAACAGAGGTAAAATAATTTAAATTGCTGTTTGAGGTTTTGGATGTTTGATATGCGTGATTAAAGTTATGTTATGTATCCAAATCATCGCACTCAGCAAATCACTTCAGAATAAAATTTGGTAAGAACCATAAATCGAAAGAACAAGGGCAAAAAATCCTAACATTTCGGACACAAGAATACAGAAAAGAATGCAAAATTAAAAATGTAGAAATAATATCAAAATGCATTTAAATTTACTTAAAACTAATTGTCACATGAATTGAATCATTTATAATCAGCATTGGCTGATATTAATATTAAATTGTACCACATTTTATTTTCATTGCAACAATTTTGATACTTAATTTTAATCATCAGATTATATACATCTTCGTATAATGTAACACTTTATAAATTATTCCTCCATATAATAATAAAAATATTTTTAAAGTAATATTTGTGCTTTAGATTTTAGCCATATATGTTGAGTAAGACGTGTATGTTAACGGTATTTAACCGGTTATTAACCCAAAATGTGATCTGTGTATATATTAAATATATATTTACACAACAATTTGGTTTACAAAAATAGACATGCTCAAGTACTCAGAGAAAAAAATAGCGCATAAGCAGTCATACAGAATGGGTAACGAATTCCTCAGTAAGAAAATTTCCTTGGCGTAACATCCTATTTCAAAACATTAAATAAAAAGATTCACTACAATGTCTTTTTATCCAAGGTTAGTGAGAAATAGAAATAAAACAAGCATATGTATACACCGAAACTTGGCTTTGGGCCAATTTAATGGTTACCGGTGTAAACAGTTCCTCAAAATATTTGTTTATATTCAGGAAGAAAAAAATAAAATAAAATTATATCGCGCATATCGGAATTATTTGACAGTTCCATTTTTTTCCAATCAGTAAGCCATTGTTACAAATCTAAATAATTGTTGTTATGACTACACGTTTGCATAAAAAAAAGATAAAAATTCTTCGTAAGAATAACTTCGATCAATACTTTCATACTTAAAAAAAAAACTTTTTGAATAGCATTCGGATTTTAGTGAAATATATTTGAGAAATAATACATTACTAATAAAAAAACAATGGTTTTAACAGTATAATTTTTTGAATACAAGAGATACTTTTATAAATTGTAATAACATATATTTATAAAAAAATGTGAGACACTTTGTAAAATGAGAGTTTGAAAAAAGATCGCTGAGAAATGCGTTCCATGTAGAATTGAAAGAAACCATTTATCTTAAATAAATTATATAAAATTTAAATTTAAATTTCAGGTCTAAGGTTATTAAAATCTAAATAAGTATATTTTATATAGGTATAATTATAAAAGAAGAATAGTTAATTTTCACCATAACTGTGCATAAATATGAGATAATAATTTCGATTTATTGTTCAGAAAGTAGTTTTATTTTTGTTATATTATATTCATGCTCAAAATTCATTATTTGTCAGAAGTAAAATTTGAATTAAATGCCCATACTACGTATACGCAACTCTCAAATCACTTACATTTAGATATTGGTTAAAAATCAAAGAAAAATTAAAAAGAATTTAGTAATTTTTTAAGGTGGCAAAAGTTATCAAAAATATTCTTCCATCCAAAAATGCCCAATTCCTTCTCGTCAACTTTTTTAATATACTACTTCCTCACAAAGAATTTTAAAAACTTCCCATCTGCATGAAACGGAATATATTTAAGCTATATAAAGACAGTAAGAAAAATACGTAAAATGTAGAATTTTAAGTACAAAGTCGGCGAAAATATCACCATCCATGATGAGTGATTTTAAAAAATATATAATTGAACATCAAAAACTAATTTTTTCACTACAATTATTTCAAACTAAAAATTGAGATCTTAAGTAAAATTTTCCGAATATTTTATTTAACACAAAGAAGTAATCAGTTTTGAAGGGAAAACCTTTTGAAACATTAAATTTTTATTTACTTAAATTCGCTAACACGCGATATGTGAAAAGAGACTACTATAACTTATATACTTACATAAAATTAAATCAGGAAAAAGAGATTTCACTAATTTTTCATTATTATTTTATTGTATTTCGCTTAAATTTCATTTACTATTGAAATCCCAGGAAGGAACTTCAAAAATAACAATAAGATCAAACTTCCTTTCCCAAAAAAAGAACGAAAACCCCCCCCCCGGGGCCCAAAACCGTACAAAGAATCATTAATACTACAGACAATTTCAGCTTCCTAATTGTCAGAAAGAAAAGGGCGAAAAAGCTATTCAACTGCATTTTTGATTTATCTTCTCAATTTTATATTATTAAAAGGTCATGTTTTTTAGATTAGTTAAAGAATAATAATAACTTAACATTACATGTAATATAGACTTAACTATATTTAATTGCATTTCTGCGTTTTGTTAAGAAGAAATAAAAATTTAAGATGTCAAATTTTACATAGATTTGAATGACGTTATATTACTTTTCTTACGCGTTATATATCTGAAAGTAAAATTTTAAAAGTAAACATTTAAACCAATTTATTTTGAAAAACGTTACTTTAGAACGAATAATAATATTTAAAGGATACCGAAGGCAGTGCAAAATAATACATTATACATTAATTTTAAAAAGAATCAATAATTAAGAAGTTCAAAGTTGCATCATAAATGAAAAACGATTTTGTACGTTACAGTTGTCGTTCTTTCTTTTCCAATACTTTCCATTTTGAATAATTCCTTTTTCTAGATCAATTAAAATGTAATTCCTATATTTCTCACATTCATATACTATGCTAAAATATATAATCATGAATTATGTCTTCATCCACAGTTTACTTTCCACTAATTTCAATAAAATTCGAAAATGGAATGGTTTAAACTAAACACAGACTTGGCTTCTCTTCGTAGTAAATATAACAAACACTTTGCACCGCATATAAAAAATAAATCAAAATTACTTACCAAAATAACCGCTAGCAGAAAAAAGTCAGATGATTTCTCAGCGACAAAACCGGCTTCACAAATGGAATCGCTCCAAAACCTTGTTTTAAATACTCTCGGTTATACTAGAACCGAAACTTTTCGAATTCCAACACAGAAACCAGTCCCCATCGATTCATTCATAACTTTCAGTTACAAACTGTAGTAAATGACGTCATCCTCGCGAAGTATTGTGTATTGTGTTTGACTTTTCGTCGACTGAGCGTAATGGGAAAAAGGAAGATATTTTTTTTTTCTTTGCGGCTTTAGGTTTCCGGTTGCACGTGTATCTTACGGATAGTTTAGTTCAGTGTTAAGAAAAATAATGTCTAGCCATTAACTAATTTTCTTTCTGTGGTTTAAGTTTCAGTTTAAATAATGCATTATTTAACTGAAATTAAAATGCAATTTTTATTTTTTCGAAAATCACAACGTTTGGTTATCTGGAGGTGCAACTGATAACAGGATGAAAACGAGAAACACACTTTAAAACAATGATGCTAGATAATTTAAGACAAAGTTCGGACGAAATTTTTAGTAAAAGAAAGAGATAGATAGATACGAAAGAAAAGGTTTCAGTTTTAAAATGAATGACAATGGAAAGAATTTTATACTTAATTTACAATGATTTTCCGGAGAAAATTCTTTATTTAAGCCAATACAGAAAAGTACTAACTAAAAAATTAAGAGAATCTCCTCCAATGCGTAATCATTGTATTTGCCCTCTGCCTGTGAAGCCGGCCGCGGTAGCCTAGTGGTCAAGGTTTCAGATTCGTGGCCGGCGGTTTTCGTTCATTCGCGGGTTCGATCCTTGTCTGCCAAAGACCCGCCTTGTAGCCGGAGCTGATGCGCGTTAAATTTGTCGGGGGTCCAAAGTCCTCTCGTTGGCGTGGTGTGGATGTTAGGAGAGGGGGTGCCAGCTCAGATGTCGTCCTCGTCATTTGACCGTGGTTCCAAATTACGAGGTCCGTCGCCAATAGCCCTCGTGTTGCTTCTAGTGCGACGTCAATAAAAACTAAACTAAACCTAACAGCCTGTGAAGCCAATTTTAACCAAATGCTTTGCTTTTAACTCTGTTCATTTCAAACAGTTTAAATCTAATACATTTTCTTCAACTGACTTGGTTTGGGAACAATCCTCAACCATATATATTTCAATTTTTAAATGACTTTGGTTATAATATAATTTTTATTTTATTAAATTTTATTATATTCTCTATCATAAGTTTCAATTTTAAATTGTTTTATCTAGGAAAACAGTTTACAATACCTTGACTTTGTGAGTGCCACAATACATCCTATGAAGATTCAGTGCCAGAAATAAAAACCAAACAACCCAAACTTGATTTTGTTTTGCTTAAATCAACCTTTGTTTAGCATAATATTTTCCAAGATGATTCAAAATCATTAATTAAACCAACCAATGAACCAACTTGCAACAGATCCGCAAGTGATTATTGGAAACATAATTCTTTAATTAAAGCAGTAATCAGGTAACGAGGAAGACACATGAGCTGTGACCCCATATTCTCCTAATTTCGAACGTCAACAAAGTGTTTGAGGCTAAATATGGTTAACATTGTAGCATTTGCTTTCATTTCACATAGCCGAATTTGTTGAAATCCAGACTCGAAATTACAACTCAACAGTTATAAAGACACAATTATGCGTCAGGTTGATGCGACATTTAACATTACAGAAAAATGTAATGAAACTGAAAATACCTATATGGCCAACATTTATGAATGGAATACAACACCAGTAAGTATTTTACAGTGGTGTACAAAATTAAGAGAATTTGCATATATAGGTGAATTTCTCCAAAAGTACTATGCGGCCGCTGTAGCCTAGTGGTCATGGTGGCGGACTCACTGCCAGTGGTTTTCGTCGAGTCTTGGGTTTGAGCCCTGATGTCACTAAAGACCCGCCGTGTAGCGGGACTGATGCACATTAAATCTGTCGAGGCTCGAAATCCTTCAATTGGCTTTGCTTGAAAGTTTGGAGGGGAGGTGCCAGCTCAGATGTCGTCTTCCTCACTTGACTGTGGTTGAAAAGTCAGAGGTCCGTGGCCAATAGCCCTCGTGTTGCTTCTGGTGCGACATTAACAAACAATCAATGCCATGTAAAGATTTTGGAACAGATTTTGCCACCCCGAAGGGACTCTTTTCTTTTGCATTAAATGTGGTTTGTTTTAGTTTAATTTATCATAGTATGTGGGATTAATTGAAAAAACCGTTGTCTAATAATACGCAATCACGAAGCGAGGCTGATGCTCTTTAAATCTGTTGAGACCTTCTTTGTTAGCATTGTGTGAAAGTTAGGAGATTGGGGTGCTAGCTCAGGTGTCGCTCTCGTCATTTGACCCAATACGAAATTACTAAATCCACAGCCAAAAACCCTCATGTTGCTTCTAAGGGTGGCTTTAACTACTCATTAAATCAATTAACCAAAAGTCATGAACAAAAGATAAAACTAATGCTTTCAAACAAAGATACAAATATTAGTGTCGATTACGTAAGCAAACACGTGAGTGAGGCTGTGCATTTAAAGAAAAAGGTCAATTTCTGATCTTTATTCGTTTGCCCACAACGGCGACTTCTGGCTTTATTTATTTATGTATTTATTTTTGCAATATTCGGTGATGCTCGAAAGCAAACAGTTAAAGAGAATAATCACTTACGTTTCTAAAATAAAATGAAGGGGTCTATAGGCTGTTTCAAGAGCAGGTTGCTAGAAACTTTCAATTTGAAATTTAAAAAAATGAGTTTCAGACTTTTTTTGTGTTTAGAAATCACATATGCGAAAAAGATTTGGATTTTATAACTTTTTTCTCGAGTTAGTTAACAATGGTAATTAATTGGATACATTAGTAATGCAATTCTCTTCAAGTCTTTAACATTATTTTGTTCGGTTGCAATGAGACTTTTGGAAGTTATTAAGTGTGTTCTCTCCCCCCTGCCTTTTATTGGGCTGAAGTAACCGTGTGGTTATGATCGAGAGCTCACGGCCAGCATTCTTTCCGTCAAGTCGTGAATTCGAGTCCTGATTCCACTAAAGACCCGCCATGTAACGGGGCTAATACACATTAAAACTCCCGAGGCTCAATGTTCTCCCATAGGCGTGATGTGGAAGTTTGGAAAGGGAGGTGCCAGTTCAGATGTCGTTCTCGTCATTTGACCAAGTTTCAAATGTACGAGGTCCGTTGCTCACAGCCCTTGTGTTGCTTCTCAGTGTGATATTAATCAATGAATCAACTAAGTTCCCCCCCGATCCGCTTTTTATTGATGATTGTATATTCATATTAAATTTTTATAAGAAAAAACAAGAGATAAATTTTCTTAAGTTTTGTACTATTTTACTTTTAAATTGTATAAAAGGTGTCATGTATATTCACATTCACTTTTACAATGCCCACAAAAAATAACCTCCATTGTACAACTGTGACGTTGAGCTGTTCGAGTATTTTCACTTCCCTAACCTCGTGGACTCTTTGTAATTTAAATTGCGTAAAATTACAACTCCTTGTAAACCGAATGGAAACGTGATTAGGCAATTTAGATGAAGTGTAATGAACTGAATTACGGATATTGATATATAAGCGAAACAGAATTGAAAGAAAGAAGAAAGGAGGCAGATTATAGCGACAAGCTGATAGATGTTTGTAAATTCGAGTGATTATTTGTAACTAATCATTTGTAGTATAATTGGTTGGAAATGACCCCTGGTTAGAACAATAAGAGTGGATCTTTTGTATGCGAGAAGTGTCTCACTCGGTGCGAATGAATTGGCGAACTAAGACTTTATTTTTTTAATTGAAAGTTAGAATGAAAGGGAATCATGAGAGATGCGAGAGAGAACAACCTTGCACATTCTGTGACGATTGTTAATAAACTGTGTTGTTCTTTTTCTGACGTCTACTATCGTCTCACTAATATAGAATTATGGCAACACGCGTAGGGAGCAGTTGAATCAGTTGATTAATTTCTCTTGAATATATTTAGGTTCATATATGCCTATTCTTTATTAATCTTTCAACAGAGGTTCACGAGGAATCGGAGTTTAATCGTTCTTTTACTCCTCGAACGTAATTACAACTATCGGCTTCAGAGGAATAAAAAAAAAACAGCTTCTTGAAGTGAAATTAAGTCATATAATTACAACAAATTCTAACCTATATCTACGAACTAATTATCAATGTCAGCAACTAATAATCATAGGAGCAATATGGACATCCATCCTCTATTCAAGTACGAAGGTGATTAAAAAAGAACATGTTTTCTACGACAGATGGCGTTGCTGAAGCAAATTGATGCTGCCATTAGTATGTTGCCATTTGTTAAGCAGTGCCAAAGCAAATTTCATGCTGATTTGTAGGTTAATTTTGATTTGGAAGCTATTTTATGAATAAATCGAAATTTTATCGCTGCCGCGTCACGTTATCGTCGTCGGTAAGACTTGGATTCATCATCATACAACTGAAACCAAGTAACAATCAAAGCAATGAGCTGCTTCTATTGAACCCGCTCTTGTCTTAAACTGCTTGGTGACCTTAATCTGTCTCTTCCCCTAATCTACAAAATATTAATACTTTTTAACTTTTATCAATACGCCAGTAAGAGTGTGATGTAAGCTCATCATTATTTGAATGTTAAATGCATCTGTGTCTGTTTTTCTTACTCGTCTTATGTGTGCATCACGTAATGTTCACTAAATATTTTGAAATTGCAAATTAAATCGTCAGTCTTGTATGAGTTCAATATCTAAAGTTTTTCAGTCAAGAAGGTTCGGATGTCTATTTTCATTATAACAAATCCGCCGGAAAAATACAGGTAAGAATTCGGCTTACCTACTTAATTAATTAAGAACGTCACCCAGAAAAGTTTTGTCTATGTTAAGCGGAGTGAGACATCACTACAGAATGCACTCTCCGGAAAAGTGATGGGGCGGTGACTGTTTAGAATGCGAAGGGCGTCCCTACTCATGGACTTCACAGAAAAAGCAAAAACGACCCCTCGACAAGTAAGTTCCCTTTACGAAAATCCCTTTTTCCATTCTGAACACGTTTACCTATCGAATTGTATCGTAGAAAAAATATGCATATTGTAATGTTGCTTCACCGCCAAACAGCTATATTAGCAGTAAAACGCGTTTTACAGGGGAAGTCTAGAAACGCGACAAAATACTTGGGAAAAGAGGTGGTATCTTTGGCGATCAGATCAAAATATGTGTTAAAAATATTTACGATCATGTTCTTGAGTCTATTCTATAACTTTTATCTCTTCAGAGAACTAATGATGCAACTAATATGAGCACAGAGATCTACAAAACTATATCAGCACGTGCACGAAACGCCATTCTTTCCGACAACTAATGGCAGCTGTCGTAGTTAAGTTTTCATTTCGATGCATAAGAAAATGTTTTGCAGAAGCTTCAAATTATTGAGTGTAGTAAGAAGTTATAAAACTAGATTTGTGTGACATCCTTTTGCGATTCAGTATGCCAATCAGTACACTGCATTTGCGTCAGCCTTACAACTCAAAGATTTACAAGTAGAATTTTATGAAATTTGAAATTTAAATTAATTTTAAGGCTACATATATATATATATATATATATATATATATATATATATATATATATA
>BMAW01079712.1:0-11055 GCA_019974015.1 Nephila pilipes | reverse complement strand
ATATATATATATATATATATATATATATATATATATATATATATATAGAGAGAGAGAGAGAGAGAGAGAGAGAGAGAGAGAAAAGAAAATATGCAAAAAAACTCGATTCATGTTCTAAAATTTCCGTTTTAGAAAGCAATTGAGTACGTTAATTAATTAATTAATCTATTTTAGTGACATAACTTAGATTCCTTTGATTACCTAAAATTGATGCTAATTTTTTCTAACTTTGATGATAATTAAAATTATTAAAGACTAACCATTTTTTAATACTGAACTTTCTATCTGTTACAAGACCCGCCATGTAACGGGGCTGATGCTCGCGAAATCTGTCGAAGCTCCAAGTCCTCCGGCTGGACTAGTGTGGATTGATTGTTTATTAGCGTCTCACTTTGAAGGAATACGAGGGATATTGACAACGGATCTTGTAATTTTGAACCACGACAAAGTGACGAGGCCGACAACTAAGTTCTAACCTCCCTCTACGCACTTCTACCCGCAACGCGGGAGACTTGGTGCTTTGACAGATTTACGGTGCATCAGCTCCGATACCAGGCGGGTCGTTAGTGGCATCAGGGCTTGGATTCACAGAATGGAAACACACCGGCCACGATCTCGTGACTATGACGGCTGGATTACCACAGTCTGTGTAGTGTGGGAATTTGGAGAAGGGGGCAGCTCACAGATGTCGTCTTCGTCATTTGACTAAGGTTCACAATTACTTGGTCTGTCACCAATAGGCCTCGTGTTGCTTCTGTTTGCCACTTTAATAAACATTCAATCCATCAGCCTAGTGTTGTATAATGGAATAAAGGAACTTTGAAGCGCATTTTAGATACTTAAATACTCCAATGTTTTCTATATACTAATAGGATTATTGATTTTTTTATACTCTATGTCTTTATAATTTGCAAATTTCAATATATAAATCGTATTTCACAGTTACAAATACAGTTAAAATTCAGTTTAGTAATGTTAAAAAATTTCTGGGTGTACGGAAGTGAAATCAAGTACAACTAAAAGGATAACGACTAATGATGCTTTATTCTTCTGGACAACTTACAGGTAGCAAAGCTTGGATAATAACAAGTACTTGTACGGGTTAATGACACAGATACAGGAACAAAAAGAGCACTTTCAATGGTAGTCACGGTTGTATCAGCAAAATTCAATTTTTTAGTTTAATAATTCACACTACTAACAAATCTCCGCATTTATACTCTGCACTTTCAAGGCAGACACCGGCCGTTCCGCAAATTTATTCGGCCACGCAACCGTCATTTCTTCGGCACATCCGCTCGTCCAAATGCCGACCGCTTTCCAATTGATCTACAACGCGGACCTATTGATTGAAGCCCTCGTTATATTTATGTCTGTCCCGGCCAGGTGTGACGTCCATAGGAAAATTCACGAAGAGTCTACAACATTCTTCCAATCGATATTTCATCAATATTCCAGCATTTTCTGAAGCCTTCTGTTTGTCTCAAAAGTCACCAAGTTTTTCGCCAAGTCACCAAACCCGTCGCCAAGGTTCAGGAGTCATTTCTTAAGCTTTTCTTGGTGGACTGATGACATCTCTGTAAAGGTCTCTTTTCCTTCATAAGAGAACATATGCAAAGAAGAATCATAAAATGTTCGTAGCAGTATAGAAAAATATGAGTCACATTTCAAAAACATTGTGCACGAGAAAGAATTTTTAAATAAAAATAAAGATGTTGTAACGTGCCACTTTCCTTCCACTTATAAAATCAGATTAGAATATTAATTTTGTAAAATATTTCAGCATTAAAAAATGTTGTCGATTTGTCGAATGTTGTCTCAATTCTAGGGTTGGCAAACTACGAGAGGGGACAAATCCAAACCACTGTCTGTTTTTAACTCGATCCTCGAGCTAATATAGTTCTTCATATGAAAAAATTATACCAAGGGGAAAAAATTACATTTGCGACAGCGTTTTTTGTATTCAAAGCAAGCGCAAAAGAGGTTTCTATGTTTTATGATCCCTTCGGCTGCAGACTTGGGAGCTTCTTTCAAACCGTCAATTTAAAAGTAATTGATCTGAAAAATCTTATGCTAAAAATTATGTTTAAAGAAATGGATCTAATCCGGTTCTATAGGTATCTTTCGGAAGATAAATACTATCAATTAAAATCATATGTTAGAGGAATTACATCTAACATATGATTTTGTTTGGTAGTATTTACAGCAATGTGAAGGGACACTTTCGGAAACAAGGTATGTAAAATATCAATATAGATCATAATTAACAGAAGATCATTTGGAACATCTTTACAGACAGAAAGTACTAATTTCGAGCTGTGATAAAATATTCACAGTACAACAATTACTCTATAATTAATAATTATAGTGTAATTAATCACAGTAAAATGAAACATTAATAATTCATCGCAAAAGTAAAATTTAACTTAGTCTATGATATTTTTAAATTATAATATGTATAAAGGAAGATTTTTTACTCGTTTTTGTCAGGACGTGTATGTGAATATTTTGTAAAATTTTACTTTCTAGTAAAAATATCGAAACTTTTTTTATTCGCTGTTTGAGTAAAATTCACAACGAAAAGATCTTCGAGTTTATCACCTTGGTCACTGAATCGAAATGTTTTGCGATTTGGTCTCTTTCCGAAAAAGAAAAATGCTGATCCTTGACAATCAATTCCTCACATAATAAACCAGTCGTGATTATTTTTTTTTTACTTGTTTTTCAAAAAATTCGATTTTGTTATCTGGCCTACCGAACGTAAACATTTTTCGGTCTGCCCTTTTCCAAAAAAAATTATTTTCTTTTTGCTAACCTTTGATTTAATACATAAAAGGTAATAAACTCGCCGTGATTATTTTTTTTTACTTATTTTTCAAAAAAATTCCACCTAGAGATGGTGGTTGTAATCTCGGTTTTCGTCGAGTCGTGGATTTGAGTCTTGATGCCACTCTGTAGAGGCTCAAAGTCCTCGCCTTGGCGTGAACTGGAAGTTAGGAGTCGGTTAGTTAGCTCAGCTCAGGTGTCGCCCTCGTCACTTGTCCGAGGTTCAAAATTACGAGGACCGTCTGCAATAGCCCTCGCGTTTCTTCTGTAATAATTTTAATTTATCCAATGAATCAATCAATTCAAAAAATTCGAGTTGCTTACCTGACCCACCAAGCCCAAATATTTTACAACCAAGCCCCTTAACCCCCTAAAAAAAAAGAAAAAGAAAAATGCTAACCTTTGACTATAAGTCATAAATACTAGATAATAAACTCGTGATTTTTGATTTTTTTTTCCTGCAACAAAACTGAAGTTTTTGAAGCATCACTTATTATTTTATTTACTGTAAACTTTTTTGATAAGTAAATTGATTTTATAAGTTCAAAAATAATTTTTCTGGCATTCGTAAAGTAAAACTACAACTGTAAAGGACAAAAGGAGAACTATACACGTGATTTTTTTTTTATTTCCGAACATTGTTACATTTGCGTCATTTTCACGAACCAAAAGCCGTGAATCACGGAGTTTAATGTTTTAACACGCGACATATATTATCGGGTATTTTATCGCCATGGTTACTCAGTCGCCTTCAGAGCTGTTGCCACGAGGAAGTTATCGAATGACTTGGGTGTCGCGTTTCACAATCATTAGAACCGAACATAAATTAGCAACACGTGTAAGAATTTCAAGGTCAGTCGAATATGGTTTCTAAAGTAATTTTCTGCCAATAAGGCTCGTAATAATTTTAATCAAATTATACATCAGTCTCGATTTTTCTCAGCATTCATATTAACACTAAAATTATTTAACACTTATTGAAATCATTTCTAATACTACTTTCTTTCAAGAGATTAATGTGTGCTCAGACATAAAAAAAATTTGATGCAGAAAATAATTACTCGAATAAGTAAATTAGTAGCGATTTTTATGTATAATTTTCTTATTTCTAATTTTCTTTTTTCTATACTGCCTAAAATGTTTTTATTTTTCAAGAAAATAACATAAAAATTTATGTGCTATCTCAATACACAAAAAGTTTTTTTAAAAATTTCAAATTAAAAAGTTTGGAAATGTATATAACAGAGAAATTTCTTCTTCCCCCAATTTAATGATATATATATATATATATATATATATATATATAATTTTTTTAATTTGAAACTGATAATTATTTCTTTTTGTTTTTTCTTTAAAAATAGACTGTAAATGTAACATCAGTATATATATATATATATATATATATATAATGAATTAACTTCAATTTAATAACTTATCTTAATAATAATTTAATTTTCTATTCTATCCTATTCCCCCACCCCAATTCAAAAGTAAAGAGTTCATTCTTATTTTCTGATCCCCTTCCAAATTATCCTTTTATTTATTAGATCACGCGCTCATAAAATTTGTTTAATCCTCTTTTTCCACGATTGTCCATTTGTCAAAATAATCCCTTTACATTCCTTGTCTATTATGATGTTTACCCAGAATCCCTAATCCTGTACCAAGTATTCCATGACGTTTATTATTAATTTCACTATTATATAAAGGGATATATAGAAAATTAGAGCACTTTTTATCGTCTCGCCTTTGCTGGAGGTACTGTGTTACATCGCCAATATAAATCATTTCTTCTTTCTTCGGCCAGGCCGGCCGACCTTGAGCAGCTTCTTCCTAATGAATAACAAATAAAATCACCACCGTGAACTTCAATTTGATTCGCCTTCTTCATTGATTAAAAATTGTTTACCACTACAGTTGATGGAATGATTAATAAATGTCCTCAAGTAAATTCTATATATATAAATATATATTTTACTCGAATTTTTTTGTTCTAACACGAATCCCCCAATTTTTTTCCAATTATTCAAACACTGTTTTTACCTCTTAATACCACCTCTTTGATTCAGCCACTCGATCATGGTATTATGGCAGCATTTAAAATGTACTACATAAAGCAAAGGTTAAAATACATTTTAGACTCAGTGGAAGAAAGAAATTTGACTGTTGTGGAAACGAGTTTTACAAAAAGTTTACGATTTTGTGGATTGTATTACATGTGCTTCTTTTGCCATCCAACAGTTGCGCTAATCGACCTTAAATGCTTTTTGGAAAAAAAAAACTGTATCAAATGCGATTTGTAACGAAGGTTTTCACAGCATGAAAATGACTGACATCGAAGAACTGATGCTAGAAAGCCTTTTGGATGAGGACGATTTGATCGAATTTATGACAGTTCATGGTAATAAAGAAGTCGATAATGACGAAGTTGAAGATGAAGTTCAGCTCCTAACAGCTGATTTAGTACTCGAGGGCTTGAAATTTGCTACAACTATGGAACATTTTCTAACTGATAATCCTTACATAAAGCGTGCTTTAAAATTTCAATGTAAACTGAAGTTTTGTGTAGCAGAATATGAAAAATTATATAAGCAGCTTGAGACCCCCCCCCCCAAAAAAAAAAACAGACTTTGTAACAATAACAAAAAACCAACAGAGGTCGTTAATAACGAACGAAATTCTTCATTTGAATCAATAAACATATATTTCACATCTTCTATCACATCTATCGATGACATTATTTTTGATCCAGTTCGTAATAATAAATGTGCCCCTTTGTTATCAAGTAGTGATTAATACTTTTTAGTAGATTTATTCCTAATTTCAATACGAATTCTTACATGTGTGGTGTATGTACCTACAGACTGAATTTTCACTGTACACAAATTTGAATTTTTTCAGTAATAAAATGAATTGTTTTTGTTTCATAAATATATAATACGGATTTCGTTATCACTTTTTTGCACAGTTTTCTGAGGAACGTATCTACCACGTAAAAAAAAGAGTTGGGTATATATATATATATAACACATCAATCAATAACTCCCGAGACTAACATTGAAAACAACATTTTTTTTGCAAAATTTTTTTTTGTTCATCAACATAACACGTTTTGTTAATCAACTTATAGGGGGATACAATCGAAAAAAAAAAAAAAAAAAAAAAAAAAAAAAAAAAAAAAAAAAAAAAATTAGCGATAAACAGCTTTCTGAATCATCGACTCGTTGCTGTTTTTGTTCCATCGAAAGCAATCGCGGCACCCACTTGGAAAAAACCTTTTTCACTTCACTTCAAAAAACCTTTTTCAGTAAATACACTTCCATATGATATCTGTGTCATCTCAGCAATCTCACGGAGCTTCACTTTACGATCTTTCATTATAATTTTTGTCATTTCACTCACATTTTCCGGTGTAACGGCTTCCACAGGTCTACCCGAGCGTTCCGCGTCATTTGTGTCGGTACGACCACGTTTAAACTTCGGCAAACCACCGACAAATCGTTGCTTTTGATGGACAAGAGTCCGGGTAACATTTTTCAATCCATTGTTTCGCTTGCACGGTGTTTTTACCCATTAAAAAACAATGTTTTATCAGAACACGAAACTCGGTTTTTTCCATTTTTTAAACAAACTACAAAACGACTTTACTCCAACCTCGATAACTCAGCTGTTTCTGGTCCGATCGACTTAAAATTTTGACACGTTTCAAGCAAAGGTTAGTACTCAAGAAAGACCTGATTACTGGTTTACTACGAGCGCCATCTCTGGGTTAGTCTCGGGAGTTATTGATTGATGTGTTATATATATAGAAATATGTAAAAGTTATTTTCATACAAACAAATATAAATACTTATATATAAAAGGAGCAATACTGATTTGATGTAAATCCCTGTTTATTCACAAGGCGAGGTTCTCATATAGAAAAACATTACAATTTTCTTTCTCTTTTTATTTTTACATTCCTGTACAAAGTTAAGAAAATTTGAAAACCATGCCTACTTTTACAAAAAACATTAAACCGAAGGTACCAACGATGTCGCCTAAGAATCACACAAATATTCAGAGTTGAATTCGTGAGCGTACACGTGCGTGTCTGAGTAGCTGTGACTATTGTGTAGAAGCAGAATTGGCCTTTTTTGTAAAAGGGCCTGGGTTCAAGCAACCATTTGGGACTCTTAAGTTTTTTGTAAGGTAAAAAAAATGACAAACACGAACATATATTACTAATGCATGTTTATTTAATGCGTGATTTTGTTTTTGCTAATGCATTAAAGACTTCAGAAAAATTACAATCTTTTGCATTTTCTTTTTTGACACTTAATGTAGCGAGTGCATTTAAGCGTTCTGCACACATGCTTGACTGAAAAGTTCAGTTTAGGGGGGGGGAGACTCGGTAGTTCCTCGAACACTAACCATTTCGCATCATCAAAAATTCGTTTGAAGATTGTCGAAATTAATAGATCTACTACAATAATGTTTACAATAAAATGATAGGTTTGGTTTGACTTTATTAACGTCGCACTAGAAGCAACACGAGAGCTATTGGCGACGGACATCGTAATTTTGAATCCTGGACAAGAACGACACCTAAGCTGGCTCACCCTCTCCAAACTTCCACCCTACACCAACTGGAGGACTTTGAGCCTCAACAGATTTAACGTGCACATCGTGCTACACGGCTCGTCTTTTGTGGCATCAAGACTCGAACCTGTGACTCGGCGAAAGCCATCGGCCACGAATCCGCTACCATGACCACTAGACTGCCACGCTCCCCATGAACTTTACATAATACTGGCAATGACAGGAATATTTTCAAGTTTTCTTGTGCAAGAGTACATTATTTTAGTTCTTTATCCTGTTGGGGTCCCTTCAATTGAGGGTCCCTAGTGCATAGCATCTGCCGCACCGCACCCCAAATTACCTACCCCTTGTGTAGAAGATTTAAGCGCACACGATAGATTGTCTGCAATTTGCGTATTTGTAGTCTTCCACAACATTTTCCGTGTTTATCGCAAGATTTGGGTAAATTTTATAAGGATTAAGGTAAAAGAAATAGCCTAGAGCGTATGAATGACAGAATAAGATGGAGAATTGTCGGAAGAATGGAATCAGGTCAATATCAAGCGCAGGTGGCTACAAAGTTCAATGTAACGCCCAGTCTTGTCTTCAATGTGCGGAAATAGGTTCAGAACACTAGATGCATATTGAGAAGACTTGGACACGGTAGATCGAGATATCGGCAACGACGAATGAGGATAGTTATTTGGCACAGGGGCGCTAGTTTCATAGTTCTCCCTTGAGCTGTATGCTGCCTCTGAATCCAAGTTTCATGGTCTACAGTTGCCCGAAGGCTTCATGAGAGAGGGTTGCATAGCAGAAGACCCGTCCTCCCACTGCAGCACACAAGAAAGCTGTTTAGCAGAAGTCTTGGACTAGACTTCAGTTGAGTATCGAGCTTTTTACTCATGAGTCGAGTTTCTGCCTCGACTCTGATTCTTGGAGTACCTGTATCTGGAGAGAGAGCCTGAGAAACAATACCAGTCCTTTCTTCAAGAAAAGGATCGTTATGGTGGTGGAGGTGTAATGGTTTGAGAAGGCATTATGCTGGACAGCTGCACACCTTTGCATTTGACTAACAAAGGCTCCCTGACTATTATGAGGTATATGAGAGGAGAAATTAGGGCCTTATGCTCGAGTTTTCAGAAGCACAGTTGGTCTTGGGTTCTTGTTAATGAACGACAACGCTTATCTACGTAAAGCTCAGTTGATCGACGACTATCTGGAAAGTGAGGATATTTCTGCATGGAATCGCCAACCACATCTTCTGACCTTAACCTACAGCATAACTAGAACGTTATAAGCTAATAAAGCAAGTCCGGGACGCTCTTGAGAAATCAATTATTTCTCGCCATCCCCCTCCGAGATAAATTCCGGAGATAAGATCTACGTCGCTGTAGCAGTGGGATCGATTGCTACAAGGATTTCTCATATGTATCCTATTCAATATATTGACACGCTGTTCAACCTAAGGTTTGGAACTATACCCTAAATTAGACTCATTTTCAGTTCGATATCACAACATGGATTTTAGACATGCCTGCAAGAAAAGTTTTGTTGATAATCATGCATACATAAAATGACTTTTGAACGAAGTATCTCCTTTTTGTTATAAATGTATATTCATACCATTCATGTTATAAATGTATATTCATATATAAATGTATATTCATACCACATTTAATTAAAATCTGTCAAGTAATTTTTCAGAAATTCGACATAATGTGCCAATTCTCTTAAGTTTAATGCATTCATATATATATAATTGTCTAAATTTGAGGAGAAAAGAGGAAATCCCGTAGGATTAACATTCCATTAACGATAGAAAAATAGGTGGTAGATGGGAGTTTTAATCATGCTGTGTCCTTAAAATATTGAACTACACTCTATAACAAAAAAAAAAAAACGATGCACCAAGAAAGAGTTGTCCGAAGAAGACAAAAATTGGAGGATAAGAAAATTATGTACAGAATAGAAAATGATTAAAATTTCAGAAAAATTGAATGATTTGTTTCAGAGTTATATAGTTACAAAGTAAAGAGCTCAATAAAGTGTTGACCCACCTCTAACCTGAATGCAAGCTGTCACACGACGTGGCATTGAGTGATAAATTCCCGTCTCCTGCAGTATTTCTTGCCAAATTTGCTCCATTTGTTGGGCTAGGTCATCAACATTCCCCGGTAGATGCAGGCGTCTTCCCATCATATCCCAGACATGTTGGATTGGAGAGAGATCTGGCTGGCCAAGGAAGTGTTTGACAAGCTGCAAGACAGTTCATAGCAACACGTGCCGTATATGGCCAGGGATTATCTTGTAGTTCGAAGCGGGACTCGTTGCTAAACACTATACGTCCCCAGTCAGCATCATTCCAATCTGATCGAGCCAAGCACCACTGTAATCTGGTGTGCAGAAGTGAGTGGCAAGTGGCGTAAGGTCGGTACGAGCGTAGAGTTCGCTCTATAAGCCGTCAGTGAGTAGTCGTAGTGGATACTTGTGTGCGGGTCGCATGTCTGATGGTTGATAACGATGAATCAGGTACTACGACAACTGATCTGACAATCATTCTGTCCTCAAGATCTGCTGTGTCCATAGGTCGACTGCTACCATCACGACGCTGAAATCTGCCACTATCCACTTAAATTAATATTCAAACAGTAAAAGTGAGAAACCCCCAACATTTAGATGATGGAATGAGGTGGCGAATTGTGGGTAGGCTAGAAGCAGGCTAGTCTCAAATACAGATTTGCAGAGAATTCTAATAAACGTCCAGCGTTGTGTCCAACTTATGGAAACAATTAAGGAAATAGAATCCGCCGAGAGAAAGCCCGGGCAACGTCGTCCAAGAGCCATGAAATCCTGAGTAGATCACCATATGTCCATTATAGTTAGGCGTAACTGGTCTTTAATGTATTGTATGCAGCTACAATAACCCGAGTTTCAAGGGTGACTGTTTCCGGAAAACTTCATGAGAGAGGGCTATTCGCAAGCACGTTTGTTTACGTCCCGCTCAATTCTGCGAACCGGAGAGTCCACTTAAAACGATGCAGAGATTATACAGATTAGAGTATAGATCAATGGACGACCGTTCTCTTCACTGATGAGTCCTAGTTCAGCCTAACCAGTAAATTTCGCTGTACTTTCATGTGGAGAGAACCAGCGACCCGCTACCTGCCCTCCAATGACCGAGAAATTGACCATTACGGCAGAGGCTTGATGGTCTGGGCAGGCATCATGTTGGAAGGCCGCACACACCTCCATGTCTTTGAAAAAGGCGCTGTGACTGATGAGAAGTATAGGGATGTCTTGGAGCCCCATGTTTGCCTTTTCAGAAGTGCAGTTGGGCCTGATTTCCTTTTAATGGATGACAACGCTAGGTTACATAAAGTTCATCTGGTCCACGATTTTCTATAAAGTGAGGATATTCACTTAATGGATTTGCCAGCCAGATCTCCAAACCAGAATCGTATAGAGAATATCTGCGACGCTATGGAGAGGGCAATTATAATTCGCAAACCATCCAAGACCTGAAAACAGCTTTGCTGAACGAGTGAGACCTGCCACAGGAATTCTAAAACTCTCTTATTTCCAGCATAAAATCACAGTGCGTGGCTTATATATATATATATATATATATATATATGTGTGTGTGTGTGTGTGTGTGTGTGTGTTATG
>BMAW01079711.1:17938-37268 GCA_019974015.1 Nephila pilipes | reverse complement strand
GTAAGGCCTTTTAATCAGTGGCGCTGCTGTAGTAGGAAGTCGCTACAGATATTCGACCGGAGATCTACCAATTAACTTTGACCAAATAAATTTGACTCTGACTCATTAATACGTGAACAGTAGACAAAATTCTTTTGTGAGTATTTTGAGAGAGAGACATTAGCTGAAAGTACTTGAAAGTAATAATATAATGGGGTTCATTTAAAACAATTTGGTTTTCATCCGATAAATAATTTTACATTACAAAATTATTCGTAATAGGTATTTAATATATAAAATGTCATATAAAGTTAAGGTCATAAACCACAATATTTTCTTGAGATGAGAAAAAATTGAATTATGTATAAAACTTAATTTAGATAACGAAAAATGCATCCATTTGCTTCATCAATAGTTTTGCTTCAAGTCCGAGAATTAAGAAATAATTTCTTAAAAAATTATGAGAAAAGAAAATTCATTTTCAATGGGTTTTCTTTGACTCACATTATAACCGATTAAAATTTTTAAAAGCTTTTTTCTCACATTTTAAACCACTCAATTGAGCTGAAATTTCATTATTTTGGATGACAGTACGATAATTTAACTATAATTAATAAAAATTATTTAAAACTAATTATTTAAAGAATTAAATTTTAAGCCAAGTTTCTCGCCAAGTTGCCAAATCCATCGTTTAATAATTTATCGTTTTATTTTAATTACATGTAGCTGATAAAATATCCAATTTAATAATTTATCGTTTGCTTTAATTTAAATTACATTTAGCTTAAATCAATTTTATAACATAGTTAGTCGTTTCATTACATGTAACGTAAATGATTAACATAATGCTTAATTTAGCTAAACATTTTTACACGTATTTATTTTAGGTGATAAATTTAATAAACGTGAAATAATAAAATAAATTACTAAAACTAATTATTAAATAAATTCAATTTGACTCAACGTTCCCTTTTGTTCTTAATATTTAAGGTATAAAAAATTATGCTACGTTAAGTGTGAAATTTGAAAGAAAACCCATGTTCAAAAAACTCGATTTTTACCGGTGTTATTTCGATTGAAATGATTCGAAATCGAGAATTTCTTAAAAATTTCAGTGTTATAAAGAACAAAACGTCTGCAAATTTTGAAAATGTAGTATTTTTAAAAAGGAAACATAGAATGTTTTAAAATAAATATATAGAAGATAGTTTAGCGGAAAATATAATGCATTTATTTTCTTCCTTTACAATTATAATTAAACTTCAATTCTTATAATAAACAATCAACTTCGTATACATACCATTATCTATAATTAATTACTGATCTCCTCATTTTCACTGAATTATTCTAAGTACTATATGACCTAAATTTAACTCATTCTTAAAGGTTTAGCACTTAATTTTTCACAATTGATTCTTAAATTTTTGATTCGATATATTTAGCTTAAACGCTTTACATTTTTCTTATACTTAGAAGATTAATAAGGCGAAACCCTGACAGCATTCATAGAAAGCATATTATTTATTTTGATTATTAAAGGTAAATTAACCATTCAAAAGCAGTAAAATAAAATGCTCACATTTTATAAACGGAGACTTAAAATTGCTTCTTTGTGATTATTTTTCAACCAAATCAAACATGAGCAAAACGTCTCTATTATGTGTTAGCTTTAGTTAACCTCAAATAGTTTGGCAGGAATAAGTGGACATCATTTCGGATAAATTCCGTCATTTGCCAACCCACTGCATGGAAAAATTAAATAGTTGATGTATTCAACTATTTAATTTTTTACATTATAAAATCTAGATAAAATGTATTAAAACTTGGACAAATCGTTCGAAGTTAATTGTAAGAAATTAATTTAGTGATAAAATTTAAACACTTGCTTCAAGCGTTTCAAATTATATTTCAACCTATTTCCCTATCTCTACGTTAAAAAAACCATTTCATAACAAGACGATGAAACAAATATCGTCTTCTTTTTTTTTTAAGGTATTCTCTTTGATCTATAATCAATGTATTGGGAAATACTTTCTCGAAAGAAATAGCGTAATCCATATAGATTTCGAGATCTTTTGAGTTTTAAAAGAAATCAGATGCCACAAACGGTGTACTGATATTTTTAATTTACCTTGATAAAGTAATAGGGCCTATCTGAAAGTCTGAAAGAAGTTTTGGACTGAAAAATTCGGACCATCGCCGAA
Source organism: Nephila pilipes (assembly GCA_019974015.1). Lineage (NCBI taxonomy): Eukaryota > Metazoa > Arthropoda > Arachnida > Araneae > Nephilidae > Nephila > Nephila pilipes. The sequence goes on along the minus strand of BMAW01079711.1, from coordinate 35,085 downwards.
CTTAAAGAGAATATATTAAAAAAAAAACATAAAATTTTTAAATGGAAGTTTTCAAAAGGTATTTTATCTTTTTTACCTCTTTAACACGTGAATTCATTTTTTTCCACTTTAGAGGAAAACTTTTACGTCCTAAAGAATAATCCATACATTTTGTTCCTTTTATCAAGAGAATTCAAATATACAATGAATTAAAAAGGGTATTTTTTTCATTCGTACTTTCATACTTTATCGATAACTAATAGACATTTTATGACCTTCTCGAAGAATCGATAAAGTCCAGAAAAAAATTGGAAATCCATTAACATTTTTATTTCAAAAAGTTCCGAAAGTGAAACTACTTCAAACTAATATAATTTTTTGAAATTTTTTTTACACATTTCTCCTGGTATGTTTATGCCTTTGCTAAAGCCTTTGTTCCCTTTTTGAAAAGCTAGTTACCATTTTTCAAAAAATGTCTCTTTTATTGAGGAAAACTTAAAACAACATCAGGATAACAGAAAGTTAAATAACGAATAAAAGTTATCGTTTATATAATATTTCAGTTGTGAACACTTGTTAATTATTTAAATAAAATAATAACCTCGTTTAAATTCTAGGTTGAGTAGCTTCGAAATTCAAGGTTGAAAGCTTCGAGGTAGGCGGATAAAGGGTTCATTTCACAAACAGTTATTTTTCAAAACAATGACTGATCTACATTGATTAGCTTTTTATTATTATTATTTTGTACATAATTTGAAAATCTCGTTGTAGTAGAGAATTTTTTTTCATTATCATAAGTCAAAACAGCATAAATAGTCTTTAAATTCGGCCATGATTATCTTAGAAATGCATTATTTGAAAAATTGCCATTCTGTGAAGTAATGGTAAGACACTATTAATTCGGTATTAGTTGAATGGGGGAATCTATCTAGGGTGTATATAGAAGAGAACATATCCCTCAGACATTAACTGCAATGCTATCAAATAAATAATTGAGTGAGATTTGTCTAGTGTATCTTTTTGTAGGTTACTGACTTTTAGTGTTAATTATATTTTATTGAGTTATGGCGCAAGAGTCGGATATAAGTGCAGGGTCACAAGCTGAGCGACATGTTTTGTCACATTTCAGAATAATTTCTTTTCAATGAACGACAACTTACCCCAATGACAGATCTGGGTTTGGTTGAATAATTTAATTAACAATTCACCATAATCATGTATTGTAATTAGCATACATATACGTCAATCACAATTAAAGAAAACGATAGAACAGCACATAACTGACGTAACACAGTATTCTTAAAGCGAAACCTTTGTTCACTAAGGCCCGAGAGTATTTAATTTGCTTCGTCATTCCTACACTATTTGACTATTATGATGAAACAAAAGTATTTTTCAGATCAATTTACAGCTGGTGTGAACTTATTATATGTATAGTAATAATATTATCCATTCCTACCATACAAAATGATGCAATTTTCGCTACATCGAAAAATAATGAGAGAGAAAATTTCACTTCTTAATTCTTAATAATTGATTGTAGAAATACATTCGAATAAAAATGAAATGTTGCAAATTGAGTGCAACCTCCTCAGACACTGGTGCACTTTTGCTATGCGTTACGCATATTGTTCACTAACGAGTTGATGAGAGCTAGGGAATTTTGTTCAATCGGTTTCAAGGCAATTTTAACTTCCTATCATCACGATGTTACCGGAGGGGGAGCAGACGACAACCTTTCCTGCCATTACTACAACTGATGTACAACTTCTTCCTTTCAAGGATTAATTTTTTTTTTTTTATATATTTTGGACAGTTTCCGTTTGACCTAATTAACTATCGCTAGTTGAGGGGGGGGGTCTATCAGTCACGTGCAGCGTAGCCGGTATATTACTAGTTGTGGCTTATGTGAGGCTGTCTTTATTAGAATTAGAGAGCTAGATTTTGCTTCGGGTGTACATGCAACCAGTAGTCTTAGGGTATGCTGCCACCTAGTGGTCAAGTCCCGCGTCTTCACTTCGGCATGTCGAGATGTTTTTCTACCCCATGATGGGAAAGAACAGTTGACCTTAGTGTCGGCGATGTTTCGAATCTTCGCAAATTGGGTCTGAATAAAAGTTACCTGGTCACGTTTCATTCAGTGCTCTTATCAATTAGACCAAAAGAGGTTCCCTCTTGACCCAATTACTAAGACATTTAAACTTCAGCCCTTGTTGTTGAAGAGAGCCGCTTGAATCCAATAATTCTTCCTCCTCAAGTCTCATATAGTTCAACTGTTAATGTGCTATATAGCTACCTTTGACTGAAAAATATGAGAAAACATTCCTCTTCTTCTAGGAATAACCCAAGAGAATCTCGGGGCGATCCGAGATTTGATGTCATTGTACTTAATGGGAAAGTGATAAATGTAATATCCACATATGCCAGTACTCGTCCATGAAGATTAACTTTGTGGACATTCTAGTGGAGATAATTAATTTCCTTCTTGATAGTTAGTATCTAAATACACTATAGACCATGAAACGAAAAGTCATGTTTCAAATCTTAACAATATTCTTACTACACAAATGTAATCTATGACGCTAGCTATTTGTAATTTTCTCTTTACTAACCTTGAGGACTTAATAGTAATTTGAATAGTGTAAAATTACAATGTCTTCCCAAATAAAATAAAACCTGATTAGGTAAATTAGATGAAGGTAGAAGTAAAGTGAATTGAATAAGGGATAATAATACATAAATGTAAGAGAGTTGAAAGGAAGAAAACGAGATAGAGAATAACATTATGCTGTTAATTATTAGTAAATAAGATTGGAATTTTGTGATTAGTCTTTTGGATAGAAGTGATTCTTAATCTTAATACTGAGTTGCGAAGCTACTGCTTGTGTAAAGTGTTTGAATCAGGAAGAGTGAATTGGTGAGCTAAGAGTTTGTTAGTTGATCCTAATTTAGAATTTATGAGTTAAGTGGGATTCGAGAGAGAGCAACCTTAGCTATCTTTCAGTGGTAAATACAGTAGTTTATCTTCTTCTTACGTATCAAAAAGGGGAGTTGATAATTTTTTAAATGTGTATTTAAAAGGAACAATTGCTATAGAATTAAAAAAAAATTAAAAAAGGGCTTTATATATTTTTCATGATGATAATGGAGTTGTGCTAGAATTCATATAATAAATTACTCACCATTGAGATTTAATCACCGATAATTTATTCTTGCAGATATGCAGATGTTTGAAAGGTCTGCAGATATATAAGCAGGGAATATAATTTCTGTTCCTTCTTGCTATTAGAAATATTAAGTCTATCGGAAAGTTCTGTCCGTTCGAAAAGTGAAAGAAAATAAGTTTTTTTATACTTTTAATAATATTTACTGTCCAATATTTTTTCCATCGTTGGTTATGAACTCTTACCAGAGTGATGGTAATTTGAAAGTACCATTTTTGAAAAATGCCTTGTCTTTAGAGGCGAAGAACTCAAGTAGTGCTGAGTTGACATGCGCTCCAGTTTTGAATTTTTTTTCCTTTCAAAAATTTTTGCAGGGAGATAAACAAGGTATTATTAGAGGGTACTAGGTCTGGGGAGTATGGTTGATGTGACAGAAATTCCCAGCCTAGCTCTGTGTGATTTTTTGTTGAATCGCCAAAGCAGTAGGTGTGTTTGGCATAATCATGTTGCGATATATTGTACTTCATTTTGGACATCACCGGCCTCTTTTCTTTAAGTGCTTTGTTTAAATTATCTATTTGCTGACAGTATCTCTCCGAATTGAGCTTTTTGTTATGTTTCATAAGCTCGAAATGTATTGGTTCTTGGACGTCCATCCTATGCATAGCTTTCACTCATTTAGGCTCAATCTCGATTTAGAAATGGAGGAGACAGATAGTCCATGCTCTAAGTACGCTCTTTTTTTTACGATGCATTCGAAAATAATACGTTTTTCATCATCAGTTATTATCCGGTCCAAAATGGGTTTGTTTTCGTTCCGTGCAAACAGAGATGTGCATATGATGATTCGCTAAATTTTGCTCTCTTAACTCATGAGTCACCCATCTAGAATGCTTATTGAACAATTCTAATATCGATGGATATTATAATGTGCAATAAATATTATTAAATGAATGAAAAATGTATCTCACAATCACTTTTCTTTCACTTCACAAATGGACAGAATTTTCCGGGTGATCTAATATAACACATCGATCAATAACTCCCGAGACTAACCCAGAGATGTCGCTCGTAGTAAACCAGTAACCAGGTCTTTCTAGAGTACTAACCTTTGCTTGAAACGTGTCAAAATTTTTAGTCGATCGGACCAGAAACAGCTGAGTTATCGAGGTTGGAGTAAAGTCGTTTTGTAGTTTGTTTAAAAAATGGAAAAAACCGAGTTTCGTGTTCTGATAAAACATTGTTTTTTAATGGGTAAAAACACCGTGCAAGCAAAACAATGGATTGAAAAATGTTACCCGGACTCTTGTCCATCAAAAGCAACGATTTGTCGGTGGTTTGCCGAGTTTAAACGTGGTCGTACCGACACAAATGACGCGGAACGCTCGGGTAGACCTGTGGAAGCCGTTACACCGGAAAATGTGAGTGAAGTGACAAAAATTATAATGAAAGATCGTAAAGTGAAGCTCCGTGAGATTGCTGAGATGACACAGATATCATATGGAAGTGTATTTACTGAAAAAGGTTTTTTGAAGTGAAGTGAAAAAGGTTTTTTCCAAGTGGGTGCCGCGATTGCTTTCGATGGAACAAAAACAGCAACGAGTCGATGATTCAGAAAGCTGTTTATCGCTATTTACTCGCAACAAAAAAGATTTCTTGCGAAAAAAAAAATTTTTTTTGGAGGGGAAAAAAAAAGATTTGGAAAAGCGTTGGAACGATTGTATCACCCTAAAAGGTGATTAACAAAAGGGGTTATGTTGATGAATAAAAAAAAATTTTGCAAAAAAAATGTTGTTTTCAATGTTAGTCTCGGGAGTTATTGATTCATGTGTTATATATCTATCATCTCATTAGAAAGTTTCGAGATTGATCCCGAACAGCATTTCCGATTTCAGTGGCATTTTTAATTGTGAAATGATACGCATCGACATACCTACTGTTGCGCCATGAAATGCCACGACAATTCGATTTTGATCGTAAATATTCGAATGATGCCTTAGACATTTTGCACATATTGTTACTTATTTTCTGTGAAAAAATAAAAATTTACTAAACTATCTTCTGTAATACGGATACAATGTCCCCATTTAAACTCTACTGCGTAATATTTGGGAGAAATAAATCTAATGCCTTTCTCTCGCTTTTCAATCGAATCTCTTGCTTTTCTTAAAAGGAAGAGGCATTTCCTTACATAGATAAGCGACAGCTGATAAATGACAAAATAATTTGTTTTTCATGTATTGTAAAACTGAGTAAATCGTGTTTATATTATTAATTCTTTTAAATAAAGAATTTTTTAAATGCAAAATGCCTAAAAAGGTATTAAATATAAACAAATTGCTAACTCTGAGTTATAATTAATCCGTGTAGTATGTGTACTCACCTGAAAATACCTTTTAACATACGAGGGTTGTCCATTAAATAAGAGTATTCAATTTCATCGGAATTAATATGGCAATACATTTAAAAACATTATTAGATTCATACGAGAAGTGGCTATTAAATAACGAGACTGCTGCTACTACTGAAGAAATATGCATGCACCAAACGCCAGCAATTGACCGCTGTTTAGCGTGAAGTCTTCTCTTTCAAATGTAGTGTCTCTCGTTTTTGTAAGCAAATCCGTATACATTACCGCCTTCGTTTGCATTAGAGTTATTTCTTATTTCGCCGGAAAAACTGATAAACGAGTAAGGAATTGTTGTGAAATTTCACATGAAACTTGGAAAAAAACGTTACTGAAACTCATAATTTATTGAAAGAAGTGTATGGTAATGAATGCTTATCGCGTACTCGTGTTTTTAAGTGATTTCAGCCTTTTCAAGTTGGCAGAAGAAACGTTGAATATGATTCATGCCCTTGTCGTCCTTCCACGTCAGAAACGGATGACATTATCGAAAAAATAGGTAATTTGTTTCGAGCTTAGCGTTGGTATTAATACGATTGCAGATACTTCAGTAACTGGCAAAGAATCCAATTGTTCCACCAAGAGAATGCGCCGACTCATTGTCTCATTGACTGTCAAGAGGTTTCTAGCGAAGTTCAGCATCCCAGTGTCAGACTCCGTTTAATTCGCCGGATCTTGTGCCATGAGACTTCTGATTCCTAAGGGGAAATCCGTATTCAAAGGAATAAGGTTTGAGTCAGTTGAAGCAGTGAAAGAGAAACGGCACGCATCCTGAAGACTTCCAGCACTGTTTCGAACAATGACGATTCGCGTGGAGTGTTGTAGGGATAGAGGAGGAGTGTAAATTGAAGCTTATGATAAGTAAAAATATATGATAACAAAATAAAATTTTTTACAGACTTTGTCTAGTTATTTAATTACCATACCTTTCATGCGTACATTAAAGACTATTTTTCGACTTCGCCACTTTTCTTCTCAAGGTACTTTTTGAGTCGAAGAATGAAGGTTCTTATACCTTCGTCGAAAAAGTTCACCTCTACTTTTTCAACTTGAAAATTCCAATTTCAACATAGTTAAAGAATTACTTACTGCGATTATTTAAAATCAGCCCTAGTTCGTATGCCTATTTAATCTTTATTTCAGTTTTATAAATCATCTCAAATTTTATTCATCAATAACAAAAAATTTAAAATTTATTAAAAATTATTTGGTACATATTTATTATAAACAGGAATTTCTGATCTTTACCAGTATTATGAATGCTGGCGGCTCCGTAATATAATCGAATTCATAATTTAATGCAATAAGAAAATTAATTTAAATGAAGGGCTACAAACTTGGCGAGAAAGAGATTTTCTCCAAGGTGCAAAGTTCTGAAATCTTACAACATGGCTCATTATTAGACGACTCGTAAACGGTCGAAAAACTATTCTTTCATCTTGAAAAGATGAAAACCTGAATATGCCTGACCAGGACTGTGAGAGGGTAGCTGATGACTATCTAAATGAATGAGACTAAAAATTATTTTGTTGTGTGGATACTTGCATTGTCATGGAGAAAACACACTCTCTTTGTTCGCATTCCTCTCCTTTTTTTTTGTTTCGTATCACCCTCAGTACTTTTGAAGGTATTTTCAATATTGTTTGGGATTATTTTTTTCTGGGGAAGAATTCAGTAAGGAGAATAATAGGTTCATAAAACACTGTAGTAGTGATCTTTCGAGCCGAAACAACGGTTTTAGATTTTTATTCAAGTTCTACACTCACAACACTACTATCCCGTAAACAGTGTTTATCTCGTTAAGAATCTGGCAAGGCGCGTTTCTCTTCGCGAGAAGAAAACAGATTACGATCTTCAACTCGCAGTTGGAGGGATTTGGAATCGAGAAACTCATTTCAATACGGTACTCCAACAAGAGTTTTACACCGACAGAGACAATCAAGTGTGCAGTCTACTCCCATTTTGACACTAAACGCAGTGCAGTCAACTTTGTTGAAAAAAATCTTCTTTGAGAATCAGAGACTCAGTATTCTAACATTCTGGAGATAACTCGTAATTCGAGAGGCTCAAACCAAACAGTTCGTGACATAAATTGTGTCAGTGACTTTCTCAGCCGAAAGCAGATTAAATCGAGAGTTAGAAGGCGGATAAGAATGGCCCTATTAAAATATTAACAGAAAGAACGAATTTTTTTTCGAAAAGTCTCCATATATTTTGCAAAACACTATGATGTGTAAGTTATTAAACATGATTACTTAGGTCAAAGAATTAAGCTATGCGCATAAAAATTCAAAATAAGTTATAAAAAAAAACCAATATAGAATTCAGAACTTAAAAATAATCAATAAAAAATAATAGTTTGGCTCAACCACGTTAAAAAATATTTAAATTAATGACAATTCTCACGAGAGTATTAAAGCAAAAATTTTTCGTCATTGATTTTTGAATATTAAAAGAAACAAAGCACTGTTATTCTACTCATAAACTTATTGGAAAAAAGCCATCTAAAAAGATTTTATTTTAACACATTTGATTTTAAAATAAATTAACGTGAGAACTAATATAGAAATAAAAAGCACGGTATAGAGAATTTTATTCTTTTACAATATGGCGACAAAATTTCTAGAAATATCTGAATTAAATAGCTCACGTGTTTCCAGAAAAATAAATGAAAGTTCATAATAGAGTCTTTGTTATTTATAGTTATAAAATTTTTCTTTAATTTATGAAGCATAAAGATGTTGAGAGAAGATACATTATTTGTTTTAATTTGTTTCCCCTTGTTACAGACTCTTGGCTTTCTTCTAAGTAAACTCGGATTGATTATATCCAGCTTTAAAGAATGAAATCCAACTTGAAACTTTATAATTAATTCTTTTAAAGGTTTAATTTACTTTAATTGTAATTAAATTGCATATATAATGATATATTTTAAGTGATGATAAGATCTGGGCTAGAATTAATAAATACCCATATTTACATCTTCAAATATCAAATATAGTGGGTTCCCGTTTATATTATTTTACTGTCTAAATTAAACAGTGCGAGAACTCTCCGTCGAACACAGACTTATTTTCATCGAACATCAAAATCATCAGGCAGAAACTATTCGGGATTTCTCTGTCGGGAACCACGATTCGCTTAGCCCATATTTGTCTAACATTTATAGAATATGCATTATTATTCGCAATGGCGAAGAATATTTGTAGTTCATAGAAAATAAAACCAAGAAACAAAACTTTAAAGTTTGATTTCTTGGTTTTATTTTCTATGTTACTGAATTGTATTTATTTCATAAATAACTGAATTATACTTATTTAAACTTGCTATGAATTCTATTGAGAAGCCGCAATAAAAACAAAAATTTTATTTAAGAATAAAAGTTTTGGTTCCTCTTTTTTTAAAAGTTCGATGGAGTAAATATAACGAAGGAAATTACTATATTATGTAAATATTTCGAAACAAAATTTCCTTTTAATTATGAAAGAATGAATATTTTTTGTTAGAGAATTCATTGCATTCAAATATTTTAAATTTTCTTTAAAAGAGGAAATAAAATACATGAATGCACATAAATTTTTGCTAGTTTAATTTTATTTCTCAGCAATTAAGTTTGCCGAGAAATTGGAATTTAATTCTTTAACTTTATTATTTTCCAGTATCCTTCAACGAGGAAGTAAATGCTTTCCTAAATCTTAACATAAACCATGCCGAGAGAAATGTTATTTTAAGAAGAAAATACTTTAAATACTTTGAGGGTCATGTGATAAACATTTCATGTTCATAAATGATTCCAAAATGCTTTTAATTTGTTCATATTTTTTGAATATCTCTTTGCATAATAACGATTGAAATTTATTCAAGGTAATAGTAGATTACAAAGTTTTTGTATGAATTTCATTTCACGCAACCCTTTGATAAAAAATTCAAATTCATAATTTTTTAAAATTATTTTATTTTAAACGTATATGGTAAACGAGTCACTAAAACGCTTCAAATGCTTAATTTTTTTTTGATTTTGCTGTAATAAAATAGAGACCTCATTGCTGATTTTGTAGATGTAGTATTTGTCGGAGTTTGATAAATAGAACATTCGAAATTTGAAGTTTAAAATTATTGAAAAGTATACCAAGACAAATAAAACTACTACCTGGTTTCGTGTTTTCCCCTGAAGGTGTTATTTTAGGATACTTGAAAACTTTCCCGAAAATCTATTTTATCCACGGTGCTATCATTTTACATATTATAAAAATGAGGTTATTTCCAAAACAATGAACATAATTGTTTCCCAATTAACTCTCAGAAATTTTAAATATTGCACAACATTTGTATAAAATATCGTAGGAAATTTTAATCTTAACATTTTAAAATTATTATGCCTTCATTAAATTTAATTTTTGAAATCATAATCATGTTCAGTGTATGGAAAGTTAAATTTATAAGAACTCTTGAAAGTTTTAGAGTTATATATGCTGCTGGAATTTGACTTATAAATGTAAATACAGCTATTGATGATTGATTTCTCACTTATGAATATAAATGTGATTTTTGTGCATAAACACACATAAATATACAAATATATTTATGTTAAAATGAGTTACTTCTATTGTTTTTAGTTTTAAAAAGTGAGGGATATTTAAACTAGGTTCAAAATAAACTCTGTTTTTTCTTGTCGAAGGCTTTTCAATTAACTCCTATTTTTACACAAAAATATAAAATTACTAATAAAATAGCATGTGTTGGAATCTTAACATTACAAATAAATATTTCACTCATTAAATCTCTTCATAAACACATTACCGGATCGCTTTATCATTAAGATTTTTTAATCAATTTATTTTAGAATACTTGTTTTATTTGATCATAAATTAAATAAAATGTCACATAAAAATACGGTCATTGAAAATCAAAATGATTTAAAAAAATTAATATAAAACTGAAGGAGATAAACAGACAAGGCAATCATTTTGAATAAAATGACTTGATTGGAATACAATGTAATACATTACAATCCCCCTTTTTTCAAACTCATGGCAAACGCTTAGCCAATAGTTAAAAGCATTTTTTTTTATAATTATGGCAGATTAATTCGACTATAAATTATGTAAAATGTCAAATAAAAATACTATCCTTGAATAATGAAGCAATTAAAAATATTTAACATAAAAAACTGGGCGATAAACTCACTAAGAAATAATTTTGAATATATTTCTACTAGGATCACAATATATTATATTGCAACTGTTTATTTTAAAACTCATTGCAAGTTCTTAAGCAAAAATTAATAGCATTTTTTTTTATAATTGTGGCAAATTTATTTGACTGCAAATTAAGTAAAACATCACATAAAAGAACAGTCCATGAAAATCGAAGTAATTAAAAAAATTATATTAAAACAAGGTGGTAAACGCGCAATAAAATCATCTTGAATAAAAGGTCTTGGAATACAAAAACCACACACATGTAATACTCGTATATTACAACTCTCTTTTTTCAAACTCATTGCATTCTCTTACGCAACAGTTAATACCATTTTTTATAATCGTGGCAAATTTATTCGACTGAAAATTAAGTAAAGTGCCGCATAAAAATATCACATCAAAACTGAAGCAATTAAAAAAATTTAATATAAAAAGCACAGTCGTAAAAGATAAGGAAATTATCTTAAATAAGAGGTTTCTCTCTTGGAATACAAAAGCCACACACACGTAATACATTACAACTCTTCTTTTTTTTTTTTTTTCCAAACTCATTGCATGTGCTTAAGCAAAAGTTAATAGCATTTGCTATATCATGAATGAATAAAAACATCATTCAAAGCTAAATTCAGTTATATTTATAATTATACTTGACAAAATATTTTTTATAAGCCTTCTATTCAATTGCCTGAATTTTCACGAGGGTTCTTGAAATCAACACTAATTAGAAAAATCTTTTCTAAAAATTTTGAAATATAAATTTTATCAGTCGAATTAATTAAAATATGCCAAAAAATCTCAAGTGAAAAAGTTTATTAGAGCTTTGATGTAGGAAAAGCATAAATAAAATTCACGCCAGAACAAATTTGAGAAGATAGTTCATCTCTTATCTTTCTCTAAGCACATCTCTTTCTTAGATTTTATATCGACTCACTAAGTTAATGAAATTTCAATTAACTTACTTCATTCATCCGCCAAACTATTCGGAGCCAGACGAATTCCAATTATACCGCCATTACCTTTATGGGTAAAGAATTGGTATTTGAAGCTTGAAAAATCCGAGCTCCTTTCTAAAACTTTCCAGTTCTATGTTTGATTAAGTAGGGATAAAAAAAAAGTAAATATGCTAGGCAATCGAACATTTTAGTCTTTATACGAGAAAAGTCTCTGCGTTTAGAAAGTCATTAGTACGGGCATTAGACATTTGTTCGCGATATTCAAGAAAGTTCTTCGCTTCCTTCTTATTTTCTAGATTCACTGTTTTTCCAAAAGAAATAGTTTCACTGTTTTTCAAAAGAAATAGAGAATTTTTTCTCTCTCTTGTTAAGGTACTTTGAAGTTGGCTAACTAGTAAAAGAGGCTCAAGAAATAAGTGCAAATATAAATCTACTGCTTTCGATAGTTAGTGCAAAGACAAGTTCGTATATTGTTCTTTTTACGTAACAGCTTTAATTTTTGGTAACTCATTTTACCTAAGCGTCTTTGAAAAAAACCACTGATTTGGCTAATATATTACATCAACATATTTTTCAAATTTTTCATTTATGCAGAATAGCTATGAATGTTTTTAGGACGATTTTTATTTCAACAATAAATAATAACCATGTGAAATTTAAATAAATTGTAACGAACGCCCAGACTGAGCGATTGTTTATTTAAGTCACGATTTGAAGCAACGTGCGGGTTATTGGTCATAGATCTCGTTATTATGAACATCGGTCAATTGAAATGGGGATTGATGATGACGAGGACTCTTAAGTTCACAATTCCCACTGCTCACTTACTTCCACGCCAACAAGATGGCTTGGAGCCTTTTTAAATTTATCTTACATCAGTTCCACAGCACGGAGAGTCAAAAGTATCGGCCGGATTGGAACCCACAAATCGATGGAAACAATACCGGCCGAGAATTTGAGATCTTGGCAACTATGCTACCGTGGCCCCACTTAGACGTTAAGAATGCTGTGCTTTTTAACTTCAAAATGGCCATGGTCTTAAAAGAAATAGGCATTCTAAGAGAAATAGCCATTTTTGCTTCTAAAAGAAATAGTTATTGAATTTTTTTTGAAATTGTATTAAATTTAGAAACAGAAGTAATTCTCCCTCCCATTAGTTTTTTCTTAAAAGTAAGTATTACTCTTTATAGGTGAGTCAAGAGGGAGTGTGGGATTTAGAGACTTTGATCGAGTGATAGTTTATTAACGTCCCACTTAGAAGCAACACGAAGGCTGTAGTCTAAGATTTCTTAATTTTCAGTCTCGATCAAAGTGAAGAGGATGACATCTAAGATTTCTTCTCACTCTCCCAACTTCTTTCCTCGACGCACTCTAGTGGTCTTTTTTAATCATGGGGTTTACTATCTTTGGTAAACTTGGTGTTGCATCCTTTTATACCTTAGCGGTCTTTCTCTGTTTTCGATCTTCCTTCTTGTCAACCAATTTTTTTAAATCTTTTTTTCAATTCTTTCACATGTCTAGATAACAGCTTATTGGTGTAGCATGGCCATGTTTGGCTCTTGCACCATTGCAATGCAATCCCTCATTCGTCCTTTTTCAAACGTCTAGATCACAGTTTTGCCTTGGCCACATTTGCTTTTGAGCCATTAAACTTGATCATAGTTCGCTCCAAACTATTCAAGGATATTGAGAAATGATAAGGTGTATCAGCTCCGTTCTACCACCTGTTTTTAGTGGAACCCACGACTCGACTGAAACAACCTAGGTCTCGATCTCGCGTCCATGGCTACTCGCCATCGAAGTCGCATTTTAAGTGTAGAAAAATAATGTAGTTCTAAAATGCAAATTTATTTTAATGCAAGAAAAGGGCCCATGAATAAGTAAAACTGTTCGTGTATTAACTTTATCACGTTGTTTACAACACTCAATGATTTAAATCATGCCTTCCATATCTTAACAAGAGTTGTTAAATTTTTTATATGTATAGGTTTCACACGAAATAGCTTTTTATTATTTTAAATTCATCTAAGTGTGATTTCCATTTACTTTCTTCAGTACAATCACTTTTCTTTTTAATTCCTTTACCATTAGTAGACCCTTTATTATTTAAGTCTTAAGTCATTTCTCTCTGTCTGAAAGTCTAATTAAACAGTCCATGAGTTCAAAATTCAAACTGAAAGTACATAAGAGAAGGCCAACACACTTTAAGAGGAGAAGAAGGACAACACACTTTATTATCTATCAAAGGATATGCAAGATCTCGATCTCTCTTTCGAGTTCCTCTTAACTCAATTTTAATCAATAGTTTGTATTCAAATAATAAGGTCATAGCTTACGAAATCACTCCTTCCGATTCAAGAACTTGTCGATTATAGAAGATTCGACTCCTACCATTCTGATCAGGAGTCATTTCCAATTACTTTCAATATAAACGATTTTTTAAATGATTCATTCCAACCTACTAGATAGATATCGGCTTGACATTATACTCTATCTCCCTTCTCTTTCTTTTCAATTCTATTTCGATTACATATCACTATCCCTAATTAAATTAACTACATTTCTCTCTTATCATGATATAATTTACCGAATCACGTTTCTTTCGGTTGGCAAGAAGTTGTAAATGCATTCAATTAAAATTATAAAAAGTTCCTAATTCAGATTAGGGAAGAGAAAATCAGAAATCCCACACCCATACAGTAGTTATAAACATTATTTATAAATACTAACGTTTTTATGTAGTTAACAGTAAAATACACAAACAGGTGTTAATACGCACTATTACTATTAGCAACTAAAAGTGAATTTTTCGTTTTCTTGATGGATATTAAAATATTACTAACTTATAAATACATATTATTTTAATTTTTGTTCAGCAATTTCTGCATATTTTTCAGAATACATTTATATTCAAAGCTCTCCATGGGAGGTTGTGACGGGTCTAGCAGTGACCTTGTCATTGATAATCCTCTTAGGGGAATTAGCACTTATTTGTATCAGAGGACTTCCTCCGAAGAAGAGAACAGAGGTATGCAAATTAAGACTATTATGTGTGTATATATAGTGTAAGCTTTCAAAAGAGAAGTGTAGCGGGTAGCGAGCGTAGCGGAGGCAAAGGGGGGAATGAGCAGGGATAGATAGTATAGATTTCTAGGTTGATTGTTCTGTAGATTTGTAGATGAACTGTTAATAAAGTGATTGTCTAAGAAATGTCTACCCTTCCTTCCCATTCGTACGACAGGCCATTATAAGGTACATTGATGTGAGATATCAATATGATTTCAAATGCCATACATAATAAACAAAAACATTCTTTAATGTTTAAAAATATTGGTACAATCATTTTGCTTTTTAAATAGGTTATACATAAAGAAAAATGCATATTCTAATTTTCTGTACCGCCTCTCTTATTGCAAAATATCATTCCCTACCAACAGCCTTTTATAGTTGGATAAACACTTTTGAACCGACCTAAAACTTTGAAACTAACGAAACTATATTCAGCTGCACACGTCTCTTTAATATAAACTTGCATAGTCCTTAGGATTCCATTATAATGAGTCTCAGGGAAGTCTTTCTCGATGCGTACATATTCAAGAGCACAGAAACAGTTCCCGAGATTATTATAATGGATGGAAGGATGTGTGCTTTGTGGCTGTGGAAAGCCTTTTGACTGTGTATGTCTCATTATTCCGTTATTATGTTCGCCAGACGCAATTGTCAGCCATGGTCAGTTCTTCGAGGAGAATACATGAAGGAAAATGAGGTGGATGAATAGATCCCTCAACACTCAAGTTGTAGTTTAGTAAGAGAGGTCTCTCTGAATGCATTCTTAATTATAACTAAATATGAGTCTCTTTGTCTCAATATTATTTTATAAACATAGTTAGAAACTTAAAATGGTTATTGTAATATTTGAGAGTATGATATGAATCTCTTTTACTGCCTAGTGATCAAGTATTAAAATGTCTTTTTATAAAAATAAATCTCTTTCTCTCTGTTATTTAATTTGAATTTTTTCTGTTATAAATTGTAGTGAATAAATTGTGAATTTATGCCGCTTATAATATTATTCGTTGGAAGTAAAAGGAAATTAAAATATTTTTTTTTGTCAAAGCACACTCTTTCATTTAATGCATACATTTGAATTTATATTCTTTTTCAAAAATATTTCAATCAAATGGTGCCTTTTAAAATTATTTTTAGAAATGTAGGACTAATTCGGATATTAACTGTCATTCAATATAAATATTTATTTAAATAGTTTTTTAAAGATTGCTAAAATCTTAATTTTTCTTGTCTTTGTATTCTTCTTATTCTAATACAGAGAAATGTTTTAATTACAGATGGAAATTTTACATTTTTGATTGTGATCAGCTGTTTTAGAAGTTCTTTTGGAGAAAGATATCTTTGTACAGTTTTGTTTTGAATGTAAGAAGGATTTATATGCATCAAAACAACAGACGCATATTGTGACATTCGTGACTTTTTCTTCTCTAATTTTGGGGAATTTATATAAATTTGAATTGCATAAAATTACAATTTTTTCTCAACGAAAATTAAACATGATTAGGTAAATTAGACGGAGGCAGAAGTGCAGTCAGATGATTTAGAGATAATGATATATAAATAAAATAGATTAAAAGGAAAGCAAAGCGAGGTGGAGGATACTGACTTGCTGATAGAGATTTATTATTTGAATTGAAACTCTTCTATTAGTTAGGTGGGTTGAAACGGATTTTATATAAAGTGTTATGATAAAAATCAGCAGTTTGTAAAGTAATTGAATCATACGAACGAATTGGTAAACAAAGAATTTATCAGTTGAAACTAATTTAGAATGGATTCGAGAGAGAGAGAGACTTTAATTTTTCATTAGTAAATAAAAATAAAACATTTTGTTTTATTCTTACGTGTCTTCAGTTGGAATCAATACTTATTACTGGATATCTTAAACTAAAATATGGTACAAAAGCAGAGAAATAAAGGACAATCTTTACAATTTATAGAAGTCGAGTACGTTACATTGTATTAGATCAAAAACGCGTATTACATCCTAATAACCCTTTGCATGTGTGTACACGGCAGTTAATTTATCCCTAATACATGCACACTCTTGGTTTTATTACAATACGAAAAAAAACGCGTGGCCATTAAATAATGAAGTTTTTGTTCGCATTAGAGTTTTTTTTTTGTTTCACCAGAAAAAATGATAAAAGTAACAATAGAGCAACGCAATGTTGTTGCCAGCAGCCCTCCTGTTGCTTCTAGTGCGACATTGATAACACCAATCGAATCAATTGTGGTGAAATTTCATATAAAATATGGAAAATTCGCTACTGAAACTTATAATATATTGAAAGAAGTGTATGGCAATGAATGTTTATTGTGTGCACGTATTTTTTGAGTGGTATAAGCGTTTATAAGATGGCCCAGAAGACCC
>BMAW01079711.1:0-12938 GCA_019974015.1 Nephila pilipes | reverse complement strand
AAATGGTCGACTATTAAGCCTATTCAAAGTAGTTATGAATGTGAATTAAACAGATATAAAATATGATTAAAATGTATCAAAATAAATTATTGTGTGAAAAGATTGCTTCGACTTAATATTTTGTATTGATTTGAAAATTTTACAATCATTGAATTAAAATTTTTTAAGAAAATTTCGTAAACGTTTCTCCATTTTATACTTCATAAAATATCCAAGTGATTGAGATTGTTTATTACTGTCGTACTGAGTGAGTGAGTGAATGTAAAGTTTATTGGCGCAAGAGCCAGATATGGCTATGCTGCGTCAAACAAGATTAAACTGTGGTCTAGACGTGAAGTTGAAAAAAGGTAAAAATGGTTGACAAGAAAGAGGGTCGAAAATAGAGAAGGATCGCTAGGGTATCCCGGGAGTGCGTCACCCGTGTTTACCAAAGACAGTAAATCCCATGGGAAAGAAAAAGATCACTAAGGTGCCTCGGGGTCATGATGCCCGTACTTACCTGAAGAAGGCAAGTCCCTGATATAATCCCCAGGGGCAGGGTGCCTGGCTATACCCCCAGACGCTGGGTACCCATTTTAGTCGCCTCTTACGACATGCATGAGCTACAGTGAGACTATTCTGTCATCCCCGGTCACCACACGGTCGCACTGAGAAGCAACGCGAGGGCTGTTGGCGACGAATCTCCTAATATTGAATCTCGGTCAAGTGATGGGGACGACACCTGAGCTGACGCCTCCCCCGCCAAACTTCTACACCACGCCAACAAGAAGATAGTAAGACTCGACAGATTTAACATACATCAGCTCCGGTTACACGCCGGGTTTTTAGAGGCATCAAGGCTAGAACTCATAGCAGGAAGCAAGCCGACGACCACGAGTCCATGACTTTGACCACTACGCTATCGTGGCCCCACAAAATAACCAACTGGAGAATTTTTTTTTGTTTTTTTAAGATATGCATGAAATGAGAATGCTTAAGATCTATCTAAACTATAGAAACGAGGTGTGAGGTAAGAAAAACACAAATGCATTTAAAAGAGTACCAAATACCATTTTGAAGAAATTTCATCGAAGTCTGGAAAAGTTATGATTTAGAATCTTACGTTCAAATCCTTTGAAGCTATTTCACTCATTTTTTGCATTTTAAAAATGACACGATATGTAAAAATAGATATTTGAAATGTATTATTGCCAGAATAGATTATTGAACCTCTTACAGCAGAAGCACAATGTAAATGAAGTTGAGGTGAAAAAAAAAAAAGAAGTCACTCCATCTCCCTTCTAGATGTGCAACTGAAAATGCTGCATTTTGAAAATAAAAAATAAATCTCATATTGATCTATTTTTTTCTGATTTATTACATTTTTACTCAGATTACATTCGACAAATTTTTCTCTTCCCCTTTCCAAATTACGAAATTCTAAAATTTCAATGAGATAAGGTTTCAAATCAAGAAATTTTATATATGTTTCGTACATATTTTGATTCCTTTTTAGTATCCTATTTCAACGTCTCTATTTATCAACCTCAATGCTTCACGTTTGCACCACGAAGCTCAAAAATGCTTTTTCTCAATCTACAATTATTGCTAAGTTGTGTATGTATGTGATTGTGGATTTATTGCGCAAGCACCAAAACAGGCTATGTTGTTCCAAACATTGGTTGATTTCTCTACAAGTTTTTTTTATCTTCTTTATGACATTGATAAAGCCCAAAGAAATTTTTATTTTGGCAAAATAATTACCAGAACTAAGTGTATGAAGTTTTGGCCATCAATGTGATTCTTTTGTGGAAAAAAGAGCAGTAACTTTTTGTACTAAACATCAGGATTGTGCAATTGTTTTGGCTCGGGAGCAACTTTGCGAAACGGAGGCTAGAGCTAGGCCCCAATTTTTTTTTAAAATGATTGCATTTATTAATTAACTTTATATTTCAAAAAAGGTTTAAGCTGTGCGATAAAAATGAATAAATATAAATGAAATGAAATTGTGGCAATTTGATTCAGTTTATTTATTATGTTGATTTCATATCATTTATATATGCTGCAAGTACACTTAATCCCTGCAAGTTAATGTCTGTCGAAAAGCATCTGCATTTACTCTTCTTGAATTTCAAGCAAGGAAATCTTTATTCCTAAATCTATATGTAGACCCAAATACAGAGAGCATTTTTCCCAGCAAATTTCTTTATACATGGAAGTTTTTAAGCTCAAAAAGATTTGTAAAAATATATTAATGTTACAGCATTAAAAGTTTATTTCCCAATGTGATCTGAATGCATATCGTTAAGTTCAAACTGAAACTCCTCAGGCACTGTATCAATGTCAGAAATGATGAAATAAAGAAACTAATCGAATTTAGAGCCACTTTTCGTAAAGTTCTAAAATCATCATCTTATGACCTCTTTTCTACAGATGATCCTTATCCTAGCAGAAACACTTTCAGGCTCTTTCTATTTTCGTAACAAAGGGATCGCAGTAGCCTAGTGGTCATGGTTGCGGACTCGCCGCGGGCGGTTTTCGTCGAGTCGTGAGTTCCATCCTTGGTGCCGTTAAAGACTCGCCGTGTAGATGGAATGAGGTGCGTTAAATCTGTCGAGGCTCAGAGTTCTCCCGCTGGCGAGATGCGGAAGTTAGGCGAGGGGTTGCCAACTCAGGTGCCGTCCTCCTCACTTAACCAAAATTACGAGGTCCGTCGCCGATAGCCATCGTGTTGATTTTAGTGTGATGTTAATAAAACCAATCAATCAATTAATCTAACAAAGGGAAATGATAACAATTGCCTTCTTCTGGTTTCCTTGATTGACCGAGGTTCAAAATTACGAGGTCCGTCGCCAATAGCCCTGTGTTGCTTCTGGTACGACGTTAATAAAATCTTAACTAAACTAAACTGGTTTCCTTTGATTGATTTTATGCACGGGAAAAGAAATCATGGTCAAGGCAGATATTTCTGACTAGCTTGGCGGCTTACAAGAAAAATCTTAGTAGGAGCATGGAGCCCGTGGGCCACTATTATCCCACCTCTACCATACATGATCGGTATAGTTCAATATATCTTTCATGAGATGCATAAGGTAGTGATTCAATTGAATACCATTTTAAGGGGCGCTTAAAAAAAGCCTATTTTACATTCATAATCGAGTTATTGAAATGGAGGCAGATATTATAACAATTATTTTGTGGTAAGGATGGTGGTGTAGTTTTCAAAATTTTAGCTAAACGTATGTTTGCACATATTCAGTCATTATTCAGCTAATTATTGAATTGCTAAATGCAAGTAACAACGTGACTAATGCCAAAGTATTTATAATCTGTTAATATAATATTCTTCATTACAGAACATTATGTAAGGAACTTTACTTGAAGCGAACTTATAAAGCATATATAAAGAGCAACATTTTAGAAAAGAGGAAAAGGGGAGGGGGGAATAAAATGAAACAAACACTTGGCAATAAAATATTTTCATTAAGAAAATTATAGGTAATCTTGGAGAGAGAGAGCCGAATCACTGAAGATTTGTAACATAAATCAATACCTCTTGGATTGAAGGTATGACCCTTTGTCGATAGCAATTTGCTCAAATTTCTGCAATTCGGAGAAGTGCTATTGAAAGAAACTAAGTTAGTGTAAAATGAGTTAAAATCTATTCTTTTTTTTTAATTCTCAAGCGAATTCTCCTTGAAATTGCTATTCGCTATATGATTAGTTTTCGAGTGGTTAACGAATATATGTTTGTCTCCGAAAGATATTCAAAATATGGTTTCGGTCTTTGATCGATTGTTTATTAACGTCCCAGTTAGAAATAACGCGAGGGCTATTGTCGGTGGACTTCGTAATTTATTTTCAACAAGGTCTTGAATATTCATATTCAAGACCTTGACCAAGAAGACCTTTCATAATTCGTATTATTTTCAACAAGGTTTCTGAGATTTAAAAACACGACACATGATTCTGTTGTTTTCATTTTAATCATATTTATATTCGAATATAATTGCAAAAAAGAATTAATAAATGGGAGAAGAATTTTATTTGATGAATGAAATTATACTGTATTAATTACTTCTTAATTTGATTGTTGTATCATAGTGCGGAAACCCCAAACTTTTATATATGGGAAAAGTTTGTTTTTAAGTTTATGTTAACTCAAAGAGAGTTATATAATCTTATTTAACGAAGAATCAATATTTTTATCAACTCACAACTTTAATCCAGGGGCCGCAAAACTGTTTTAATCATCGACCTCCAAAAATTTTATAATTCTCTTATCGACCCTCACCCTATAAAAGTGACAAAACAAGAAGAAACTTACCTGTTTCTTAAATGATTTATTTTATTTTGACAAAATCAAATCTTTACATAAATCTATGAGAAGGATATGTTTGATGACGCTGGCTAGATTAGCAATGTTTGGTTCGAAATTTGTTAGTTTGTCTTAAATCGCATCGGAGCTCCGCATTAAATTTATTTCTCTGCTGTATTAAAATAGAATTAATATGACAGAAGCCGGATTCAACCTTATATGAGCTTGAGAATGCAATAAAAAAGGGAAATGCCACATTACAAAGTTTTGGATATTTTTGCGTAATATTTATATTCGAACAAAATTTACTCTCAGTTAAATTATTAAAATGAGTCTTTGCTTCACCGTCAACTAGTAATTCAATGATTTCATTTTGGAGATGACTGTCGATATTTTCAACTTGAGCAGAAAGGGGAGCGATAATCCATTCTGGAATATCCATATTTTCAATATCTCCAAAGCGTAATTTTAAATCATCGCTTCATTTTTGAAGATGTTTTGTATATATTTCCAATTCCTCATCGGTTACATCCAATCGTCGTGAATTTGAAAAGTATTGAAAATCTTTACGTAACAACGAAGACTTAAACAAGTTTAATTTAACTTGAAAGCTTAAAATAACTGTCCATTCTTGAATTAATGTAATATCTTTTCCTTGGATACGTGTTTGAATATCATTGAACTTAACAAATACATCGGCCAAATAAAAAAAGTGGTTTTTATTTCCTTTATTTCTTTAATTCGTCACTTAAGGCTGGATTAATTTCTGTTAAAAATTCCGTAACTGTTTCAAACAATCCAATAAGACTTTGTATATATGCACCTCTTGACAACCATCGTATTTCGGTGTGTAATAATAATTCATTTGATAATTCATCATTTTCCTCTCAAAGCGTATCAAACAATCGTGATTTAAGAGGTAGTGATCGTCTAATTAGATTAATTGATTTAATACGCAACTGTAATGTATTATGAAAATCGTTTACTGGGATATTTTGCTACTGGCTGAGTTCTTAATAAGACACAATGAATAGTACGTATCCCACGTACTTTTTTCTCAAGTAAAGTTGCAGAACCTCGGTAGCGGCCTGTAAAACAGGAGTCCCATTTATAGCTACTGCAGTTATATTATTCATTGAAATTTCATGTATTCGTTTAAGCACTGATATATTGTTGTTCCTTTTGAGCCAGTTACAAGATATTTAGCAAATAAAGATTTGTTAATAATAACAACAATTAATTAACAGTTTTTATGTTTCTAAAATATCTTACATAAGCTATAAAAAGAGAAGAACTTCCAACTGTGGATTCATCAAGCTGGATAGAAAACTTGCAATTTCTTAGTTCAGAAACCACAATATTTTCCACATCTTCACTCATTTCATCGATACGCTTTTTACTGAATTCGCACTCAGTGTAGGGTTCTTAAAATTGAGGCAGAATCTTTATTAATTACAATTTAAATAAAATTTTTAAAAGTAGGCATAATTATATCTTCTACAGTTGAATAAGGTTTTCCCTTTTTTTGCAATATTGAGAGAAATATTGTACAAACATATTAACCAGCCTTCATTATGAATTTCAATTGATAGTTTAATGGGTACTTGTCTATTATAGCAGCGCCCGATAATTAATCGCCAATCGACTAAGAAATATCACCCAAGTAGGTTGTATAAAAAGATAGGCTTTACGAGTTTGGCGACGAATTGGTGTAATCGTAATTTGAAGGGCGCTGCTATAACGGACAAGTACCGTTTAATGAATTGTTTTAAGATTAGTGGAGTTGTGACATTGGGCTATTCGCGGTTTCTCTTCACTAACCTTGGGGACTTTCAATTGAGATTGATTGCTTTCACTAAACAACCTTTGCCCAACCAAAAATAAAACGTGATGCATAAAGTAGTATGTAAAGCAGTTAGGAATGAAGTGAAGCGGTTGAATTAAGAATTATATAAACTCCATCTGAAGGAATAGAGTATCTGAAAGGAGATCTGAAAGAGTAGCCGGAGGAGGATCTGAAAGAAATATTGTAGATGAGATGAGATGAGATGAGATGAGATGAGATGAGATGAGATGAGGTGAAGTCGAAGTGTCAGGAATTAAAGTCACTTGGAGGAAAGGAGGAGTTAAAGTCTATTGTGGAAGGTTCGAGTAGGGATTGTCGTAGAAAGATTGATCTAGTGTTTTCAACAGTGGTTCCGGAATCTGAGTTGCAGTCGAGGCAGGACTATTGGTATAGTCTGTTAGATTACTATTGGTGGGTTGAACTAAGATATTAGAAAGCTTAACCTGGAGAGCGTAGTTATTGGTGTCATAGTAAATATATAATAATAAATTGTGAAAGTTGTTTTGGTGGTTCTGTAATTATTTGTGTCGTAGTATTTAATATTTGAATTTAGTGATGGCACAAGAGGACGTCCGGGTCGGACGGGCGTTACAGAGTTGCAAATGCTTCTTGAAGTTTTTTAAAATAATCCTAATTTTTAATCTTTTTGTGCGAATGCATTCTCTCTAGGTGATCTTTTAATTTGGCTGGTTTCATGGCTTCATAGCAAAAAGATTTCTCGCAAAGAAGGCATCACGGTTTTCTTTCGTTCATTGATAAAAGTATAAAACCAAATTTTAAATATTCAACTGAATATTGTCGGCATTTTTGTTTAGAAGTCTGATGGTTAAAAAAAATACATGCGGTGAAGTCGCAACTCTCTGGAGTCGAAGCTATTATGCAAAAGGAGTGGGGCACGAAAACATGAGGCGGTGTAGACAGCTTGGGCCATCTTGTAGCAAAATGGAGCAGTAATCATTTCTCACAAGTCAGAGAATGAGTAACACATCGCGAAACGCGCAAACTTTAAATGGTGAAAAAAGATAAATAATTATTTAAAAAATTGCTGAAATGAAAAATTAAATATTGTACTATCTGTTGTAAAATTTTTACTTACTATATTGTATTTACAAATGGCAGTCCAAATGAAAATTTTATATACTGCGTTGCTGTCAATAAATTTGTGATTGAATAGCATTGGTATTTATTCATCGACCTCTAATCGACCCCTAATTATACTATGTAGGTCCCCAGGAATCTATATCGGTCACTTTGGCGACCCCTGCTTTAAACTAAAAAAGAAATTCTGATTTTTTTTGCTGGTTTTCCATTAAGCTAGAAAGAAACAGCGAAGCAATCTTTTGAGTTGGATCGAATTCAGTAGAAAATGACAGAACACGCTATTGAAATGATTTAAAGAAATGTAAGAGATTCCAAGTTGGTACAGAGTTGCTCCGTTCTTGTTATCAAAACAATCTGACGCAATTTCTGTTAACTCTAGCTCCCTAGACTAGCTGAACTGTTGTCTAGGAAGCCAGAACTTCCTAGACTAGCTGATGGAAGTCATAATATTGCTGAGAACATTATCAAAATGTTGTCTATGTACACAGGATGACGTGGTTTACTAAAGAACGTTGTGAAGGCGAGTGGAACATAAATTATTGGGTAAGCTATGGTTTCCCAAGAAAGAGTTATTAATGGCATCATCCACTACAATATTGTGCCCACCAGATAGCGGCTCCGCCTTTCTAAGAAACTACAGCTTAACCGTGACAACAAAGCGAGATCAGAAAAACTTTATGATCACACAATGTATTTTTCTTGAAAATAGGCGTAACTAGGAATAACTTCACTACTTCTTTTTTAAATAGATAATTTCACGAGAATCGATACTTTCTAAAATGATATATTTTTATTTTATAAATCCATTTATTGATTTTGTGTTATTAAAGAATTATTGTGAATACAAGATAATTGATTGTATTATATTTTATACTAGTTTTTCACATACTCGAATGAAAAATTCGTTTAATACTAACATGAAGCAGGCACTCTTAAAATTGTGCTACGAGTATTAAAGCAAACTAATTATATTTCTTTATTTTCGAAAACAAAATTAGGACCCGCTTTATTCAGAGATTTACTTTGCATGCTATTGAAATTCATCAATTTGTTTCTAAATTTTGTCAAAGATTTCAGTTAAACAAAGTATCTCTAAAATATTGCACAAAAATCTAAAAAAATGTTTTTCCCTACACCTAAAACAAAATAAACACATATTAAATAAATTGAAATAACTTAGAAATAATGAAAAATAAAATTTAATTTGATATTCATTTATAATAGGACTGGACATAAGAGTAGTTAAGCGTGCTATAAGTATTAATTACACATACATTAAAGCAATAATGCTTTCATTTCATACCACTTTATTCGCTATAAAGTGTAAACATTTCAGTCCAGAATTATGCAAATTTTATTCTTTTATTAAACGTATACATCAACTGTTATTTAATATGCAGTCTATTTTATTTAACTGTAAAAAGTTCACTTGGCCACCCTACGAAATATTTGAAAAATGTAATAAAATTCTTTAAGAATTACCGTGTTAATTTCGTAATAATTGTCAAAAAATCACTCATAAATAAACAAATCTAACGTAAATAGAAATTCAAAATCAAGTCATTCTTAATTTGTGACGAATGTTGATGAGAATAATAGAGGGAATTCAATTGTTAACAAGAACACGACGCTTGATAGACTCAGGTAATCAACTCAGATGTGGAAGAGGATGAGATGAGGGTGAATTTGTGATCCTGTAATCACTTTGTATGTCGTGTTGCCATTTTTGTTAGCCGAAAAAGATTAAGTACGATTTTATAAAATGTGCGGCACGAAAAAAAAAGATGCGGCACGAAAAAAAAAGATGTAAAAATTGCTCAACTCAAAATTCTGCACAAAGAACAGATTTAACCACCAAATGTACTAAATTTAAAATAATTAATAAATTATCCAATTAAATATTAGAATTAAATGAAAATATGGCATCGGTAAGGAAAGTTGATTGATTGATTGATTGAATAGGTAAGGTATTCTAAAAAATTACTTTATTTGAAAACGTGCTTGTTTTTCATTTTGTCGTTGGCTGAAAAAAAAATAGACTTTGTGTGGCTAAACATTATTGCCACGGACCTTCACAAAACTTCGAATTGATTGTTTCTGCTTTCGATGTGGTGAGTGACCATCATGCTGGTAGCAGCCATTTCTCCAGGCTCTAATCTGGAAGGAAGCTAATAATGTGAGGTAAATCTGCAGAGACAGCTCGCTCAAAAGTATCCCAAAGAATTTTTGATGGAATCAAGCTTGTGAGAATAAGACTATCCATCCATAATGAGCAACAGCTGCATCGCAGATTCTTGCAATCGGGTTTAGGAATTAATACCGATAACACACAGCTAGCACAGAACTTCTTTAGAAAATGTTCATCTCGGTGCTCAAACCCATTGAAATTCTAGGCCGCACCATGTCGCTTCCACCTTTAAGGGCGTGATATTCGATGATGTTCTGTGTCTGATTGCATATACCATGCTCTCTCCCATGAACAGAGATTTTACGAGTGACGAGTGAGTGAGGGGGTGTAAAGTTTATTGGCGCAAGAGCCAAACATGGAAATGCTGGGCCAAACAAGATTTAACTGCAATCTAGACGTCAAAAAAAAAAAAAAAAAACCCTGGTTGACAAGAAAGAGGGTCGGAAACAGAGAAAGATCTCTAGGGAAACTCGAGGATGGGTCACCCGTGTTTACCAAAGACAGTAAACCCCATGGGAAAGAAAAAGATCACTACGGTACCTCGGGGTCATGATGCCCGTACTTACCTGAAGAAGGCAAGTCCCTGAGGTCCCCTGATATAATTCCCAGGAGCAGGGTGCCCGGCTATACCCCCAGAAGCTGAGTAACCATTTTAGTCGCCTCTTACCACATGCATGAGCTACAGTGGGACTATTCTGTCATACCCGGTCACCACACGGGTCCAGGGATTTTACGAATCTCAGATAATCCGATTGATATGTTAAGGACATCATTTTCATCTAGTGCTTTTGTATTGGATGGTTAGTGTTACACAAACATGTAGCACTTGAGCATACAGATCCTTCATGTTGAGTCCTTGGAGCGCCGCACCGGGAAATATTGCCTTA
This sequence comes from Nephila pilipes, assembly GCA_019974015.1. Classification (NCBI taxonomy): domain Eukaryota; kingdom Metazoa; phylum Arthropoda; class Arachnida; order Araneae; family Nephilidae; genus Nephila; species Nephila pilipes. The sequence goes on along the minus strand of BMAW01079711.1, from coordinate 2,619 downwards.
CCAAGTGACACTACAATCATTAAAATTACAGTTAAGGAAGTCGCTCGTCGATTGTGATTGATTTATGTACCAATATACAGAACATCAGAGGAACTGGTAATCCTTCTACGGCTTGGAACAAGTTTCTAGTCAGCTCTCTTTCACTTGTTTGGAATTTCCATAATCGAGAAACTACCAAATGATTAACGCTATAGAAAAGAGCGACATCTCTGAATAACTGTCCTGCTCCAATGCGTTCGACAGCCGTGCCAGAGCCGAATATTTACTATTCACCTCTTTAGTAACAGAAATAAAAATTACATCACATATATTCTCAAGGAAACTTAAAGCCTTTCGTATTCGTAATTAAACGCACTTCCTCATAACGTTCACTGCCCTGGCGTCTTCAAAGGCTGAATGAACATATGTCCATACAAGCATATGTAATTAGCTGCTGCATAAAATACTTGTATATTATCTATATTCGTAGTGATTTTAAGCCACTGAAATTGAAATGCGCTTTCGAAAATAGAAAATGTACGTTGTGTGCTTAATCTTTTTTGGAACCATAATATATTTGAATAAGAGATTTCAATATATTTACAGTCGCCCTCAAAAATTAAATTAATTCTTCGTGTGAATCACGAGAATTTTTAACAAAAATGTATCGAATCGGTGGCTCAAAATATTGGTCTATTATAAATAAAATTTAATTTGGTTCTTATAATTTAACTAAATATATTCAGGGCTTTCCTAAAGGATTTAGAAGTAAACAGAAACAATGGATAAAAACTATTGTTAATCATATAAATAGCTCAGAAAATTTGCGTGTGTGATAAGAAAAATTGGAAAGTTCATACTTAAAATATTATTAAGTATGAACAAAAAATAAATACACTTAAAATATTATTAAGTATGAACAAAAATAAATACATTTAAAATATTATTTTATTTACAAAAATAAATGCACTTAAAATATTATTTTATCATTATTCAGTAAATCAGTTAAGACCATTCCTGTATGTAACAAAATATATGTGAAGTAAAAAGAATCTGATTTTTAGAGTTGAATTTTTGGAAATTGAACCTATATCGAAACCTTTTTTCTTGTCATGATATCACGACTTGATAAGAAACAGTTTTTGTTTGTATAAATTTAAATAAAGTATTTTGAAAAATATATAAACTCAAAACGAAAGGCCGAATTAAAAAAAAGTAATAAATTTTCGCTGCAAGTCTTTTTTATTCTAATCCAGTCTTCTATTCTTATCACCACTAGATAAAAAGAAATGTTTACCTGAATAGATCTAAATAAAGGATTTCATGAAATATATAAACTCACAAAGAAAGAATTAAATTTTTAAAAAAGTAATAAATTTATACGCTGCAAGACTTCTATTCTTGTTATGATATCAGGACTTGATAAAAAGAAATTTGGCCTAAATAAATATAAATAAAAGATTTTGAAAAATATATTAACTCAAAAAAAAAGACCCAAATTTTTCAAAAAGTATATTTTTGCATTAAAGGGACGTCAATTCATTAAGTACAAGATACCGGAAATTTTTATAATAAATCTTAAAATTTTATGACTTAGTCTTTATTTCCTACTTTCAGAAACTAATTTTTATTTTTCTATATCTGGATTAAAAGAATAATATTTGAAGGATTGCAATGTAAATTTATTTTATCCGAAGAGTATGATTTCTTTTTCTGCGAAAATCCGACCAAGATGGCAGTTTATGTCGAAAGAAAATAGCGTTTTCTTTACTTTTGTAGAATCTTGTTTGAAATACAGCAGTAGTTGCGAGGATGTTTGGAATTCAGTTTCCTTCATCTTCAATATTTCATACTATTTTATGTAGGTTTTTTATTATCTTTTTACTTTGCTCTTTTACTTTTTCCTTCACGTATGAATACTTTGAAATCCTTTAGAGAATGAGTTTCTTAAATCACGAATTTTAGTAATAATATTTCTGTTTTTCAATGAAAATGTATCTATATACATTTTTAATTTTTGTTTTGCATGCTTTACAACATTCAATAATTTATGTGTGTTTCGAAGAAATAAATTTACTCTTATAGGAGGTGCAGTCAGCGAGAATTGAAATTTTATGAGAATTTTTACTTTAAAAAAGATGGCGAGACGCATATTTCAAATTTCTTTAATGTAACAAAAGATACTTTCTACTCTGTTTAACTCCACATTTCTTTTATATTTCTGCTTGTAAATTTTTCGTCAAAAATTCATTTGATTCTTGTATTAAATAAGCATTTCTTTTAATTTCAATAACATCGAATGCCAGCCATTTGAAAGTAATGTGGTCCTCATGTTTTCCCAAGGATAAAACTATTTATTTTGTTGTAAAATTTAAGGAAAGCTCTTTTAAATTTCTTATCTTTTCATTGTTATTATATTCATTTTGAAACTTTATCATTGAGTGCTTGATAACAGAAAAATGTTATATCAATGTATAATCTTTTATTAGAAATTTGATAATTGGGTATTCACGACCCATTTCTAATCTGCATCCATAACGCGAAGACTATTTAGCAAATTAAAATTTCCGAATTAAAGATAATGCACCGAATATAGCAGAATTAAAGTTTCAAAAACTAATAATAATTTTTAATGCCTTT
>BMAW01079707.1:0-18168 GCA_019974015.1 Nephila pilipes | reverse complement strand
AAAATTTCAAAGCTCTAGCTTGATGGGAAGTTGGTTAAATTAACGATGGAAAACTTGATGACGCAGTGATACACACACACACAGATACACAGCAAGTGAAATACATAAAAACGTTAAAACTGACTAAAATTAATTAATTCATCCGGTAAATTAAATGGATGGAATGCATTTTTACCCAACCACCCTTGGCGACAAGAATTACTTGGCGATATTTTGCTAAATGTGGCTACCCTGTTCCGTTTTACGGACTTAACGTTGAGCCCCAAAAATCGCCCAAGTTTGGTTACTTAAATTGCTAACATTGCCCACTTATCGATGTGCCGAGTCCTGAATTTAATGCAGGATGCTCACTAATAATTGCTCAATGCTTGCTCTTTCAGTCTTTTTAAGACTGGGAAATGAATATAAGAGTGTCCGAGAGCGGCTCTTTTTGCGATGATGCGATTGACGCATCATACGCGGGGAGTTGCTGAAGCAGTGCATTAGGTATTTGAGGGATCCTATTAAAGAAATTAAATGATTGTTTTTTAATGAACTCTAGAATTGGTTCAATATTTAGATCTTCATGCAGGACTTCGTTCCGGACAAACCAGGGAGCATTAATCATTTTCCTAAGGTGGATATTTTGAAAGACGTGCTGTCGTTTCAGATGGGTGGTTGCCGCTGACGCCCAAATAGGCGACGCGTACAACACGATCGGTCTTAAGATCGACTTGTAGAGCAAAATTTTGTGCCTGATCGCCAGCTTGCTCTTTCGAGAAATCAAGCGAGTGAGCAATCTGCTCATTCCGATAGCCTTTTGATGTGCTTTTCGGATGTGGTGGGCAAAAGTTAATTTAGCGTCTAGAACTAACTCTAGGTACTTATATTCAGTAACCCAGGGTACAGGTTGATCAAAAATGGTGACTACAATCTGTAATAATGTAATATATTTGTTTTATAAATGTTCTTTTTTTATTTGGGTTTCAATAATAAAAAAGGGCAGTCATCTGAATTTTTAAATGAGCAAAATAACGCTTTCCATATAAGAAACAAATAAAAATATTTTTCTGAATTACAATATACATCGTAAATTTTATCGGAAGATCAGAGTGCATTCAAAATGAAGGATTATATATTATGAAGAATTATGCATATTATTCTAAAGAGTTCATTGAAATATTTATATATAATTTTATGAACAATTAAGAGATTGTTTCATGTGGTTCAGAGGAAGAGAGAGAGAAAATTTACAAAAAAAAAAAAAGAAAAAAAAAAAAGAGAGAGAGAGAGAAATTTTTTTTAAAACATGGTATTATTTTTATGACTCTTTCTGTAAAAAAAGCAAATACAATTACATATTATTTTACTTTTTTAATGCTATATAAATATTTGTTTATTACCTTAAATCTCAAAGAAATACAATTCAAAAATAATAACACAATTACCTTTTGCTGTTTCAAAGAAATTAATTTATAGGAAGGAATTGTTGATTTAGAGCTGTAGGCTATTCGTTCCAAAAAGTGCGATTTCTTTCAGGGTCATTTCAACCCTCTTTTCATCAGCCTGTCATAAAATAAGGAATGTGTTTTTGTCACTTCTGTTGGGGTCTTAAGTGTATCTCTCGTCCATTCATGAGCAACCCTCAACTCATGTGCAAATAAAGAAAAGGTCGTTGGAAGGCGTGTCTGTTATGTCTGTGACTGTCCTTCCCACAGCAGCATTTTTATCAATATAAATTGGACAACCTCACTTTAGAAATTAAACTAGTATTTTCCCTGATTCTCAACAAACGTTGTAAATAGAAATATCTATAATATAAGCGAAATACCACTGACTGACTCATCACGAGATCTCAAAGACTCTAGAACCGATCGACTTGAAACTTAGCACAGTTACTCATTTTGCGATGTAGACGCTCACTAAGAACGGATTTTAAGGAAGTCTTATCCAAAATGTAATTTCCATCCGTTAATTTAATCTACTCCGTCGGTTATGTGATTATTGGTGACTTTATCTCCAAAAATGATATGACCGACGCCAAACGGAATATTTTTTCTTCTATGTATACTGTGTATTATCACCCATTAAGTTTACTTGGTGAGATTTGCGCGTGCGAAATGGCAAAATACCAAATAATTTAATATTGAAGCGCTGATGGAGGATGGGCAAGAATTTGGCGAAGAGTCTCTTTATGTGAAATTTCGTGCATGTCGAAAATAGGAAACGTACATATTTAGCGATAGAAATAAATGAGTTTGGGATCCCACGGTGGGTGAAAGTGTAATTTACCTCCAAACCTTTGCAGGATTTTGAGAAATACTAAAATGGTTACTTGATACAGAGTGACGCACACGCAAGACAGTCTTCGTTTACTGGAGGACCTCGCTACATGCATGAACAAACTCAAGACGCTATGACATAGGTAAGACATTTTGGACACTCCGACTTGCATGACTTTTTTTAAGGATTGCAGTCACTTGAAATCCTAAATGGTCAGAAATTAAAGATGTTTTGAGGAAAGGATTTAAATCTTATGATAGACACGATGCCATTGCGAGGGTATTTCATTTGAAAGCTAAGCACATGATGAATTTTCTGACAAAAGTTTGCATCTTTGGCAATACTGTGGGTAACATGTATACGGTGGAATGAATTTTATCCATATTATATATATGTGGGGTGACTTTTTACTAATTTTTTTTTTATTTTTCTCATATATTTGAAAGGCGTGGATAACCATTGTTACAGACAATCAATTTATTAAAATTTTAAATTTAGATTATCATTAACGTTTTAAAAATTGAAATTTTTCTTGATATTTTACGTATAGGTTCCAAAATATTATATTATCGTCTGTCCGGCGAAGCGGGAGGGTATCAGCTAGTATTTTATATATAAGTAACTGTCTTCAACCGGTTATTTCCGGGAAAAGCATTTGACTCTTAAAATTATTCTGATCATGATCTTATAGAGGCCGAGTAGAGAACGAGACGAGGTCCTGGGCCCAATTGACCCATGTCCTAAAATGTCCCTGGTATCAACTAAACTTTAGGCGTATTGTTTTCTACCAATACTTAGAATTCCATCAGCAATTTTCTTTTCTTCTTTCTCAACAAAATTACTTGTTGGTTTCTTTCTCCCTCTGTTACCTTTATTTATATTTGTGTTCTTTTTTTTTTGTGAAAAATGTTGCTTGTGAAAATAAAAGAGACGTAATAATACTTCCCAAATGGTAAATTTCTAAAAGTAAACGTTGTAACATCTCCATTCCTATGTTTGCTCTAATAAATCGGCCTTTTTTTATGTCGATCTGCCAAAGTGGACATTAACGACATGTTCTGGTGATTCTCCAATGGGATTTACTGTCTGTGGTTGCTGTACCTTTTTTAAAACGTTTTTCTGAATTTCACTTGGTGTATGTGTGTGTCATCAAATTTTCGATCGTTAATTTAACCAACTTCCCATCAAGCTAGAACTCTGAAACCTTGGGAATCGTTCTCACTCGCCTAACAATGCGATATTTAGACATTTGCGACAAGTTTTAGCTAGTATTTTCTTCAATAATGCAGTTTATCCCAACGACTTGGCACGATTTCAAAAATTGGCACTAAACTTGGCGATTATTTTGTTTGGCTGAACGTTAAGTCCGTAAAACGGACCAGGGTAGCCACATTTGGCAAAATACCGCCAAATAATTCTTGTCGCCAAGAGTGATTGGGTTAAACTGCATTCCAACCATTTAATTTACCGGATTAATTAATTTTAGTTAGTTTTAACGTTGTTATGTATTTCATTTGGTGTGTGTCTGTGTAGAGTATCAGTGTGTCATCAAATTGTCTATTGTTAATTTAACCAACTTCCCATCAAGCTAGAGCTCTGAAATTTTGGGAACCGTTCTTATTTGCCTAACAATGCAATATTTAGATATTTGTGACCAGTTTTAACTAATATTTCAATAATTTTTGTAATAAACTTTGCCACCATATAAAAACGTTGTTTTTAAAAAACGTTGGTTTTTATCTCGAATTATTATCTTCCAGCACGTAGAACACAGAAACACATTGTTTGTCGCAGAGTAGCTAAATAAAAGTCTTGCGCCATAAACCTCAACTCTCACTCATTGACGCACTTTGCGGCTGGTGGTTTTCTTTAGATCTTGGGTTCGAGCCCTGATGCCACTTAAAATATGCCCGTGTAGCCGGGGCTAATGCACGTTAAATCTGTCCTAGCTTAAATTCCTCCTTTTGGCGTGGTGTGAAAGTTAAGAGAGAGAGGTGCTAGCTTAGGTGTCGTCTTCGTCAATTGACCGAGGTTCAAAATTGCGAGGTTCGCCGGCAACATCCCTCGTGTTGCTTCCAGTGTGATATTAATAAAAACAACCACAATTCAGAGATTGATGATACACTTTTTATTTATTTAATTGAGTTTTCTATCGTTATGCTCATTTAAAAGTTTATAGTTTGAAAAAAAAAAAATATTTCGCACTTCAAAATTCCTTCTATTTCTTTTCTTTTTTTAAAATTTATTACATGAACTGTCGATATTAAAATTTATATTTAAAAATTTTAGTTTAAAAATTTCGGTTAAAAATTTAAAATTGAAATCGGAACTTTCACAAAAGGCTCTTAATTGTTCCTGTGTTTAAAAACAAATCTTAAAAAAAATGCAGTTCCATTATTAAGGTGTCAGATGTTATAAGTTACATGAAAATAGGAACCTTCAAAATTTCTGAATATAGATAAATTTTTAGGCAAACTTTATGTTTGCATGAAAGATAAGACGATGATAAGAGTGAAAGCTTGCTGATAAAAGTGATTTTTGGAAACTTTACATAATCGAAAGAAAGAAAAAGGAAATAAGTGAATTAGAAATTCCCAAGGAAAAAAGAAAACAGCGAAAATCCTTTATTATTTATAAGCAATCCATTTAATTCTAAAACACCTTTATAAGTATGGTAATACAATTACCCGTCAAAAAATAACTTATCTTGTACGATAATCTAAAGCATTCTAATATAAAATGACGGGACAATCAAAATATACGATCTTCTCGAACACAAAAGCAATGTCAACCTTTCAGAACAAAAAGAAAGAAAGCGATCGATTATACGATAAAAATCAAATTATTAAATGATGTATTAAAATTAAAACAAACGTTAAATTACTAACGTAGACAGTAATACACGATGAATTCAAAACGATTCATCCCATTTCGAAATTCAATATTTTCAAAAATAAACGACACTGAATGCTAATGAATACGTGATTGCAAAGGAAACCTGTGGAAGTTTCATATTGTAAACAATAGATGGCCCTCGTGTGTGTTCTTCGTGAAGCTATTTCACGAAAGTTGTTTTAGAAGCTTTCATGGAGCTAACTCGTATTTGTCACAGTGGACAACATGACTTGCTGTTCCAATACTGGTCACCTCATATGGCTCCATTCGATTTCTTCATTTGCGAGTTTGTAAAAGATAAAATGTATGCTCCACCATAACCCACACATTTAAGTTAACTTAAACACTGGAGAGAGAGATTGCTGAAGTTGAGCAATCCATTACCACTGAAAGTGTGCAACAAGTTTGGCAGGAATGTACATATAGAATTGACATTAAGGCTCCCGTCTACCCGCCATTTTGATTTCACGGACGTAATGTTAATCCTATGGAATTACGACTTTAATTCTCACATCTTTACTATTTAATCTATTTGAATACAATGAAGTGCATCTGAAAGTGAAAAAAATAATCAATGCTTTTGTGGAATTACTTTCCTCCTCCGATTTTTAAAAATATTTTTTAAAGACAAGGAATCTCGCAAACGGCTCATTAATAATTCGAGATAAAAACCATCGTTTTTAAATGGTGGCAAAGTTTATTAAAGAAAATTATAGAAATATTAATTAAAACTGGTCGCAAATATCTAAATATTGCATTGCTAGGCAAGTAAGAACGGTTCCCAAAATTTCAGAGCTCTAGCTTGATGGGAAGTTGGCTAAATTAACAATAAAAATTTTGATGACACACTGATACACACACAGACAGACACACACCAAGTGAAATACATAAAAACGTTAAAGCTAACTAAAATTAATTAATTCATCCGGTAAATTAAATGGTTTGAATGCAGTTTAACTCAACCACCCTTGGCGACAAGAATTATTTGGCGGTTTTTTGCCAAATGTGGCTATCCTGGTCCGTTTTACGGACTTAACGTTCAGCCAAAAAAAATCGCCAAGTTTGGTGCCAATTTTTGAAATTGCGCCAAGTGGTTGGGCTAAACTGCATTATTAAGGAAAATATTAGTTAAAACTTGTCGCAAACGTCTAAATAATGCATTGTTAGGCGAGTAAGAACGATTCCCAAAGTTTTAGAACTCTAGTTTGATGGGAAGTTGGTTAAATTAACGATCGAACATTGGATGATACACACACACCAAGTGACATATATAAAAACGTTAAAACTAACTAAAATTAATTAATTCATCCGGTAAATTAAATGGTTGGAATGCAATTTAACCCAACCACCCTTAGCGACAAGAATTATTTGGCGGTATTTTGCCAAATGTGGCTACCCTGGTACGTTTTACGGACTTAACGTTCAGCCAAAAAAAAAAAAAAAAAAAAACCCGCCAAGTTTGGTGCCAATTTTTGCAATCGCGCCAAGTGGTTGGAATAAACTGCATTATTAAAGGAAATATTAGTTAAAACTTGTCGTAAATGTTTAAATATTCCATTGTGAGGCGAGTATGAACGATTCCCAAAATTTCAGAGCTCTAGCTTGATGGGGAGTTGGTTAAATTAACGATCGAAAATTGGATGACACACACGCACACACACCAAGTGAAATACGTAAAAACGTTTTAAAATAGGGCTAAATAACCGTCTGCATAAAATAAGATAAAGCGAATAGTGTAGTACATATTTTTTAAAAATATAACACAGCTTTTAGTAATAATTAGATAATTATTAAAAGACATCAGATTATTATAATAAACTATTACCAACTATCCTAGTGTAACCTTTTGTTTAGGAAACTTTTACAGCTTACCTTGTATTTATAGATTCATGTGGGAAATTTGAGCTTGAAGAAGGGGAAAAATCTGCTTTTTTTTCATTAATTTTAGACCTCTATTTCAGCGCTTATAATCAAGAATTAATTAAATCGCTTAACTTTTTTTCCATAAATTACGTAACTGTGAGCTAATTATGTAATAGTCTCGTGTTCTCAGTTTTAATTTTTTGCTCGGTTGTAATAACACGTATTTTGTTGTTTTAAGAAATTTTTGTAGGATGAAAGTGCGGATAAAATATGTTAGCCACGATGCCGGAGGGCAAAAAATTACGGATAGTTAAAAGAGATTTCTTCTCGGGTAATTCCTGGGACATATTAAATTATGATTAAAATGTACTATTAACTAAATTATTCTAAGAAAGGAAAAGCTTATTGTATACTGTCAATATTTCCCCGCCTCTTCAATAAGTTATGCAATATTTATCATAATTTCTTCACTACTCTTTAGATTCAAAAAATAAATTTGTGTTTCAAGAAATATGTTTTTAAATTTCATCAAAAAATAAATATTAATAAATAATAAATAAATTAAATTGCCTTAGCTACTTTCATATTTTCATATGTCAAATGTTTTTTTAATGGTTTTGCTTTAACTCGCATTGTAACTGTACCTGGTTCAAAATTTTAAGAGCTTTTTTCCTCGCATTTTAAAGCGCTCAATTGAGCTGAAATTTTCGATGCACGATTGTCTTGGATAACAATACAATAATTAAGTTATAATTAATAAAAATTAATTGATTAAAACTAATTATTTAAGAATTAAATTTTACGCCAAGTTTCTCGCCAAGTCGCCAAATGGTCACCAAATCCATCGTTTAATAATTTATCGTATGCTGTAATTTTAAGACTCCCATCTACCCTCCATTTTGATTTCGTGGACGTAATGTTAATGCTATGGAATTTCGACTTTAATTCTCACATCTTTACTATTTGATCTATTCGAATGCAGTAAAGTGCATCTGAAAGAGCAAAAAACAATGAAGGCTTCTGTGGAATTACATTCCCCCTCCGATTCTCAAAAATATTTCTACCCTTACTTTAATGGTTCGCTGGCGAGATTTCTGGTCTTTAAAAATATTTTTAAAAATTGGAGAATAAAAGTAATTCCACAGAAGCATTCATTATTTTTTTCTCTTTCAGATGCACTTTATTGCATTCAAATAGATCAAATAGTAAAAATATGAGAATTAAAGTCGAAATTCCATAGGATTAACATTACGTCCACGAATTTTTTTTTCCAGCAACCTTTACATTCGATATATAGAAGTCTGATTGTATATTTGGAAAATTTACAATGTAATAGAAATTGTATAAAACAGAGGGTTAAATGATGGGGTTGCTCTTAAATATTATTGAAAAAAAAAAGAATAAAAATACATAGTATTTAAAGGTAAACGAAATCTGGATTAGGCTTATTTTATTGTTTATATTACCCGAAATGTATAAATGATTTATGCATTAAAATTACCTTTATTAGCGCTACGAAATCTTGCTATTACCTAGGAAATATTAATTTTAAAATTTATAAGAAGAAAATATAATAAAAAAGTAATGTAAACGTTTACACTCCTGTCGAAATGTTAATAAAATAATTTTATATGAGTTTAGATAATCATTAACTTGGGTCACGCTATTTACAAGATATAGCGTGTTAGAAAGCGTGTCGCTCAAAAAAATATTTCTAAAAGAAATTCAAAATATTACAAATTTTAATAAAAACATTTCTGAAAGTCCTATGAACACTTTAAATTGGTAAGAAGTCAGTTTTTTTAGATAGATCATTTCAAAATTTAATATAATACAATACGTAAAAAAAAAATAAGAAGAAGAAATACTAAGGGAAAAAAAAATTATATGAGAATTTGTTTAGGATTTTTTTGCATCTTAAGCTCAAAACTGAATATTCATTAGTTCATGGGAATGAGTTTAAAATAATAAATGGTACAAAACAATGTTTTGGTAATACTGCAATTTGGAAAACAATGAATGTTTTTAGCAACACACGTATTAGAAACAATGATATTAAATTTTTTTAAAATTTCTACAATTGCTGCAATAAAAGAGAGAAAAATATTGTAAAAGAAGGGGGGGGGGGAGAAAGAAACGGTATTCTAAAATTTGGTCTCTTAGAATTCAAATTACTCGAAATACGTCGTTTTCCTGAAAGAATGATTTTTTTAAATGAAATAAAATAGCCATTGAATAACTTTAATTGTTGCAGAAAATAATACAATGGTATTATTGATTTCACCTTAAAAGAATTATTTCAAAGAAATATATTTAAAAAAAATATTAAAAGCATCACCTTATATAAGCTCACGCTTACAAATTAGAATTTACACACATGCTATCACTAATACTAACACAGTACGAGTTTCTTAAATATGAATAAAAAAAATTAATGCGAATTCCCAATAGAAGTACGAATCACTAAAAAGAATTAAAAAAACATTTTGCAAGAATATTTTTCAAAATCTGGAATGGAACGAAGGCTCTATTTCCAGAAGGAAGCTATTTGCTTTTGATTATTTTAAATAGTTCTCAATTTTGGTTCTTTGTAAAAAGATTTCGGCAATGGAATCGGTTAGCTTTTGCTGATGCCAGGATGGCAGAAGTAAAATATTATTGAAATTAAGAATAGATTATAATTATAAAGATATTATTTTCTTATTGTGTGTGGCAACAATAATTGCATTTCTCTTACGATACATTTATCGTATGCTTTCCTTTTAATATATGAATTGAATGTTATCAATAACTTTAATAAACTTATCGATATTAATATTTTACCGTTAACTTTATTTTTAATTTTTTATTGTAGAATCGTTGGTTTTGATTATTTTTGTTGTTTAAGTTGACATCGTTTTAGTACTTAAGAAATTGGAATGTTGTTTATAGTGTTTCGAAAAGATGTTGAGAGAAAAATAATAAACAGAGATTCATAGAATCCCGCGGAATACTCGACTTATTTTAGTAATTCAATTTATTTCATTCAAGACAGCGTTATTCCAAGGGTAATGACATTACCAGATTTAAAACATGGCTTTTAGAATTCAGAAGAAATGTTTAACATTATTGTGTTTTTGTTTATTTATTTTTTTATGTGCATTAAGAATTTCATAACATATCTTATTGATCGCTTATAATAATTTAAAAAAATATGTAAAAGATGGCTTTTTAGAATTCAGAAGAAATATTTATTTTTATTGTGTGCGTATTTTTTTAAGTGCATTAAGAATTTTATAACATATCTTATCTATTGTTTACAATAATTTTCTATTCTACTTTTCAATAATAAATATAGGATAAATCCAAATAATTCAACCGATTTCAAAATTCTTTTTCTTCAAAAATAAACGATACAGAATCATAAGTAATACATGAATACGCAGGAAAACTATGTGAGTTTTACTCTTCGAATAATCACCACTATTTTCAAATGTATATGAAATTCAACAACGGATTTCGGCTGCTTAGCAATCGATTTCCTCTGACCCTTTACAACGTAAGGGAAATTTACAAATCGAATCGACACACTATATGTGTAACTAAAAGAAGTTATACTAAATGTGTGTAAAAATAACCTTCCATATGTTCCCTTTTTCATTCAAGTATTACTTATCATTCTGGGTAGTTTAGTTATGAAAATATGAAATTTAAAAATAGAATGAATGGTTTTGAATAATCCTGTATATTAGTTTCACAATTCATTTTGAAATAGAGAAAGTAATTTGAACAAAGTCGAGAAATTAATCATTATTCTTTTGAAAGAGTGGCAAACACATGACATTTGCTAATAAATGAACTAAATCCTTTAAGTTTCTATTAAATAATTTCCAAGTCAAAAATACATTTTAAAAAGTAAGAAAAGAAATTAAGACTTCACGGATTATAATTATTCTGTACGAGAAAGAAGTTTAAACAATAAGAGTATTCAAATTTCAATTTTACTATGTTGATAAAAGACCGGTGATGTACTATATTGTAACGTCACAAACCAAAAATAAAAACATTCGCAAACATATTTAGCATAAAACAAACCAAAATGGCGAAACTCGTCAGGTATCCTTGAGAAAATCCAATTCAAAGTTCCATAATTTTAAATGCTTTATTTTACTTTCCAGATTCCATTTATATCTAGTAGTGAATGGTAAAGGAACAGTTCGTACATATTTTTATTTTGTTTTAATAAAAATTTTAAGCTTTTTCTAATTAATATAAAATTTGTTTTATTACCTTATCAAATAGTGCATATATTCCAACTAATTTTCAACGTATTCATTTATTAGCTTAATAAACTCGTTTTAGAATCTATTAATCGTATAGATTTCTACTGTTATCAAGCAATGGAATGCAACAATTAAAAACTTTTCTTTAGTATTTTAATTGTTTTATTCTTTTGTTTATTGTGTTTATTTTTAAATTGCGCAAACATATTTAGCATAATTTTAAACAGCATTTATAACGACAGTTATTATTATCCAAATAATGTATCATAGAATTAGGTGGTGTTAAAAACTGTACTAAATGTCTTTTTGTTTAGCGTGTTTGTACGACGTATCATTTAATAATAAGTACATTTAAAAAGATTAAAATCATTAACAAGTTCTTAAAATATAAATTTAATAGTTGTAATTTTTAAATAATTCATAATGTGCTCGCGTGCTCGAAATTATGTACGTATGACATATTTTAAACTTAATATGCAGTAAATTAACCATAGTTTATATAGTATTTATTAATGAAAACACTATGAAATGCAATTGTAAAATATAAAGTTGCACTCTTTGATAGCATTTTGACAACTTTTTACTAAATGATTTATTTTTATAATCCGCATCAACACAAATGTTTAAAATCGGAAATGACTAGGTTACGTTTATAACGTTAAAAGCTCTTCGGTAAACTAAATTTTTACAGTTTATAACACTTGTGTTCAAATAATGTTTTTGCTTGAATTAATTGACGGTGCATTAAAATTTCACTTAAGTGTACATCATTTGTCATATACCAGTCAATGGCTAAATTTCATTCGAAATCTCTGCATTAACAGGAACAATTGCAAAACTTTTAAACTTCCGAGCTTACTTTTTTCGTTATTCTTACAAAGATGCAGTGTTTTAAACTTTAAAACGAGATTCGTTACGGTTAAAGTGATTTCGAGGGAAAATGCCTCTAGGAGCTTTAATACTAAACTAGAGAAGAGTAGAAGACATTTTTAATGCAGTCAATTTTCCCTAAGCGCGACTTTCTTGACAAATCGCTAAACCAATCAGAGCTGTCTGGTCCCTTCAAAGTCTAATTTAGAATTCGTATTTATTACGTATAATGTTCATTTCAACGTTTTTGAAGGAAAAAAGGCTTCTAAAAGACCGGGAAATTAAATGACAGCTTTACTGCAATGGCGGATTGTTTCTAATTGATACCGTACTCTTTTAATAGATTTTAAAAGTCCTTTTAAGCTCTTTAAATAACTGTCACAGAAACTGTTTAGCTTTGACAAACATTAACGTTGCTAGAAGATAGAAAACTCTTTAGCAAATGCAAAATTCCTCCTTCTCCCTCCTCAAAGTCACTTAAACTGACATTCGATTGAAAACCGTTCGTTAAAATGAAGTGCGTTATCATTTTTTAAAGTTATTTCATAAAACCATATTTTTTAATATGTGCCTCATTTTTAAAAGAACTACAAATTTGATTTTTTTGAAGGTTTCTGAGGAATTACATTTTTTCCTTCGAGTTGTAATAAAATTTTTACCCATACTTTAACGATTCGTTTAGGGGTGTTCCGGCATTAATAAAAAATTCTAAAATGTTTCTTAAAATTTGAGGAAACATTTAATTCCGCAGTAGCTTTCATTATTTTTTGCTCTTTCGCATGCAATTTATTGCATTCAAATAGATCAAATAGTAAAGATGTGAGAATTAAAGTCGAAATTCCATAGCATTAACATTACGCCCACGAAATCAAAATGGCGGGTAGAGGGGAGGTTTAAGGCTGTTCTCGGCTAATGTTAAAGAATAGGGCTCAAAGTTCGAACACATTTTCAGGTAGAAGAAAAGCTTCAATACTAATATAAATTAGTATGGATATAACAATTACAATTTGTTACTAATTAGCGTTCTTAGAATTTTGATTTTTTTTTTTAAAAAAAAACATGCAATTTTTTGCCTTTAGGTAAAATGGATATTCAATTTTCTATGTTAAAGTATAGGAGACGAAAAGTTCGAACACTTTCTCTACAAGAAACACTTTATTGATTCAATCAAAATTGAATCAGTTAGACGTATTCACTTCTCTCTATCGAATAGCGTAGCCAGAATATAGTTTTATGTCGTTATTAATCAATTTTTTAAAGTTTCAAATGAATTTTTATTAATTATTAGCGTACTTCGGACTATCTGCAACAGATGGCGCCAGCATATTTTTTCTGTAGTACGTACCCTTGGCGAGGAATGCTTATTTTTGGCGAACATTTACAGTTACTTTCTGAAATGAAATTATAGCAACTTGTAAATTGTGACTAATGGTAAATAATGAAGAAAGCTTCCTGATTCACAGAAGCGTGCAAGATAACAAAATGCAAACTATATTATTTCGTGAAGCATAAAATATGAACTTTTAATTTAGTCACAAAGATGCACTGAATTAATTTGTTTATTCCAACAAAAATTATTTTTTATTTAACTTAATTTCTTTTATTTATTTATTATTATTTTTCAAATTAAATTAAGCATCTCACAAAATTTAAGTCTAGAGCCACTGAAAAAATTATTAATAAAATACTCTTACTTAAGCTGAATTCCAAATAATTTACATTGCGTACAATACATTGTTTTCATGTTTCAATTTATATTGTAATGTGTTGTAGAATCATAAGATAAAATTTCTAACCATTCAATAATATTCATAGTATTCGTATGAAAGAAACAAAACACAAAAATATTGCTTCAATCAACTGTGATTTTTTTTCATTGAGAATATTGGCATACAAAGAAGAATGAAATTCAAATAAATGAATAATGGTAGCAAAACACTGGAAATAAATTTCAATCTTTCGAGGTCAACATCATTTAAACTTGTAAATAAGAAATTATCGTAAATATATATTATATTTGTAATAAGTTATTTCTGTAATAAATGTTATTATAAGTATACATTATATATTTTTAAATTTTTAGTAAATAAATATACTATCAAAAGATTATATAGATCAATTAATATTTCTACTACGCGGTATTAATAGGTCAATTGAAAAGTCCCCGGCCTACTATAGTAAAACACATTTTTTTTTGGCAAAGTTAGTTTTTTTTATCCAACATAATTCCCTTCAAGGGTGATACACTAATTATAGAGACCCTTCAACCTTTCGATACCATTTTTGTAGTAAGAATTGTCCTTTGTTTCAAAAAAGACCTCAGTTTCGGCGATCACCTCTTCATTCGACGAAAATTTCTTCCCAGCGAGCATTCTTTTGAGATCTGAGAACAGGAAATAGTCGCTGGGGGCCAGATCTGGAGAATACGGTGGATGAGGAAGCAATTCGAAGCCCAATTCATGGATTTTTGCCATCGTTTTCACTGACACGGTGCATTGTCTTGGTGAAGCAGCACTTTCTTTTTCTTCAAATGCGGCCGTTTTTCGGAGATTTCGTCCTTCAAACGGTCCAATAGAGCTATGTAATAGTCGCTGTGGATGGTCCTTCCTTTTTCAAGGTAGTCCATGAAAATTATTCCATGCGCATCCCAAAATACAGATGCCATAACCTTGCCAGCCGACTGTTGCGCTTTCCCACGCTTTGGAGCGGGTTCATCGTGTGCAGTCCACTCGAATGACTGTCGATTGGACTTCGGAGTGAAAGGATGGAGCCGTGTTTCATCCATTGTCACATATCGACGCAAAAAATCGGGTTTATTACGCTTGATCATCTTCAATCACTTCAATCCAAATCATCAACTCGTCGTTGTTTTTAGTCAAAAGTGAGCTCGCGCGACACCCACTTTGCACAGAGCTTTCTCATACCCAAATATTCGTGAAGGATATGATGTACACGTTCAGTTGATATCTTTAGAGTGTCATAATTTCAATTGACGGTCATTCAAAATTATTTTGTGGATTTTTTTTTAATGTTTTCGTTCGGTAACAACCTCTTTTGGGCGTCCACCGTCTTCGGTGCTCATTTCACCACGTCTAAACTTAGCATACCAATCCTTGATGGTTGATTTTCCTGGGGCAGTGTCCGAAAACTCGGCATCGAGCCAAGTTTTTGCTTCAACTGCATTTTTTCCCTTCAAAAAGCAATATTTTATCAACACGCGAAATTCCTTTTTATCCATTTTTTTCACAATAACAGAAGTTGCTTCACTCAAAATGCTATAATTCACAAACTAATGATCCGACAGCTGTCAAATTTATACACGCATCTCTTGAGGGTTAGGGCTAACTAAAACACATATGGATTTAATTCTAGTAGCGCCATCTATGTATCAGGCCGGGGACTTTTCAATTGACCTGTTACTTAACCAAAAAAAAAAAAAAAAAAAAAAAAAACCTACTCATCAGAACACATTTCAATACTTCTCGGCTGAATAAGTTTTTTCGTAACTGCATTATATCGAAAATTCCTCGCTTTTAAATCTAATTTCTAAATTTCCAAACATCTTTTTAGCTTCAAGATTATTGTTTATATTTTCTTATAACTCTTGAGATTTTCATTGCAAGGGACATTCATAACGTTTATCCAAGGGTTTCATTTCCGCTGACTCATTCATCAACAAAAAAGAATCTATCTGTCACAGCGATTTTAAATCATTTTCAATTATACCGCATGAAACATGGAAAACGGAGGTCTGTTTTATTTCTTCGAGAATAAATAATTGTCCTACTAATGTATCCCCAAACACAGTTGTTTGAATGAAAAGATTTTTGTTTATTTTTCTTGCTTCTCCTGACATAGCATTATACAAATAATCAGCTCCGAGAGGAATTTGAATCTGCAGGTTTGATTTTTCGTATATATCTAGGACTAGCTGATACCCACCCGCTTTGCTGAGCAGACGATAATATTACATTTCGCAACCTATGCTTAAAACATCAAGAAAACTTTCAATTTTTAAACGATAATGATAACCTAAATTTAAAATTTAAGAAATTTATTGTTTAATGGTTATCCATCACTTTAAAAAAAAATATGAGAAAAATAAAACATTTTAGTAAAAAGTCTCTCTCTCTCTCTCTGTCTGTCTGTCTATATATATATATATATATATATATATATATCTCTATCCACCGTATACATGTTGCACCTGACATTGAAAAAGATACAACCTTTTGTTAGAAGATTCATCATGTGCTTAATTTTCAAATGAAATACCCTCGCAATGGCATCGTATCTATCATAAAATTTTTGTCCTAAATTTGCAAATAGCGTCTTGAATTCATTCATGCATGTAGCGAGGTTCTCCAGTAAACGAAGATTGTCTTGCATGTGCGCCACTCCATATGAAGTAATCATTTTAGTATTTTTCAAAATCCCGCTAAATCTTGGGGCTAAACTACACTTTCACCAACCGTGGGATTCCAAACTTATTTATTTCTATCGCTAAATGTGTACATTTCCTAATATCGACATGCTATGGCAAATAATAATAAAATTTCACATAAAGGGCCCCTTCGCCAAAATCTTGCTAATCCTCCATCAGCGCTTCAATATTAAATTATTTGGTATTTTTTCATTTCGCACACGCAAATCTCACCAAGTAAACTTAATGGGTGATAATACACAGTATACATATAAAAAATATATATATTTCGTTTGACGTCGGTCATATCATTTTTGGAAATGAATTCGCCATAATTTGCATACCCGATGGATAAGAGTAGATTAACGGATGAAAATGACATTTTGGATAAGATTTCCGTAAAATCCGTCCTTAGTGAGCGTCCACATCGCAAAATGAGTAACTATGCTAAATTTCAAGTCAATCGGTTGCATAGTTTGAGAAATCTCGTGATGAATCAGTCAGTGGTATTTCGCTTATATATATATATATATATATATATAGATTTATGTTCGAATATATGTTAGCACTAGTTATTTCGTCAGACGCCAGATCTTCAATGTTGATAAATTTATAGAGAGGAAATAAGCTCCTTAATTATAGAGCCCCCACGTCACAAACCTTTTCTATGAAATCCCGTTTATATATTAAAAGCTTTTCTTTGAGTTTCGTTTCCAAATTTAAAGATTGCTTTAGATCACTCCGTATAAAAATGTTTCTGTGAATCAGAATCAAATAGTATTAACAGAGTCGCCCGATGGTTCGTGATAAACACAGACATATACACATGTATGAACTTCCCCACAGTAAAACAATTCATACAGAAAAGCTCATTTAATTTCTTTAATAATCTCACGAACAACAATAATAATACACTTTTAAATATTAGTGATTACACCCCTGATCCCTCCACTAAAAGATCCAAAAACGTTCTTTTAGACACAGATTAATTCTTAATTTTTCCATTACATTTTTAAAATTCGCTCAAGAAACAAACATCACTCAGACCAATCAAGACACTCCTTTCTCACAAACTAAAATTCTCTCGATTAAACAAGTACACATGAAAGCAGCAGCCCCATTGGTCAGCTGTAACGTCACCCTCATCCCCATACCTACTCTTCAGCAAATTTTAGTCTGAACTCTTTTTTAAATCATGATTACTTTAAAATTTCATGTAATTTTTTTAACATTAAAATTTTTCTTCATTTACTTAATAATTTCTATTATTATCTTCACGTAATTTTATCGATTTCAATAAACAAAACGCAATTCTGGGTTGGAAAAAGCCAAAGTAAAGCTCACAAATATTTTCATGATATGGAGTTAAAGAGCCTTTGGCTCAGGTGCTCCAATTCCATCTTGTCAACCTATAGTATTAACAGTGTCACATAACTGCCGGGTTTATCTCAGGAAGATGTTGACAATCCGTGTATTCACGTGGTCTTCGTGGATGGAGCTAGCTGCCACTCATATGTAAAATCCACGTGGAATGCTGATATAAAAAGAAATTAATTTTACGTGTCTTGATAATTCAGGGCATACATATTACCA
>BMAW01079706.1:21936-39964 GCA_019974015.1 Nephila pilipes | reverse complement strand
TTGCGTCAGTACGTTAAAGAATTACTTTGCATCACTCCATCAATGCATTTTTTAAATTTTCGGGTGGAATGCAATTTAACCCAACATCTTTGATGACGACATTTTCTTGGCGATATTTCGCCACATGCTGCTGTTCTTATTTCTTCTCATAGATGGTTAAAGACTCGGCAACAATAGTAACTTTCAAAAATTTCGGCAAATTATCAAACGCCAAATAATTCGGTTAAATTGAATTTTCACTACTCTTAAAACTACTATTGATTTTCACTATCTTATTAAACTTGTATATTTTATTGTATTATTTATCAAAATACCTCCACTAAGATTGAGTGTGATCTTCGAAAGTTTAAATGAATTAAGAAAAGTTTATTTATAATTTAAATATGTTTCTTTGATTAAAAATTTTTTAATATTGAAGCGCTGATGTAGGATTGACATAATTTTGACAAATATGCTCTTTACATGTAATTTCATGCATGTCGAACATAGGAAGCGTATAGATTCAGCGACAGAAAAAAATGAGTTTTTCATTCCGGGATTGGTGAAATATAGCATAGCCCCAAAACTTGGCGATATTTTAAAAATTACCTAAATGATGACTTTTTGCGAGTTTTGTCACACATAATGGATATGTTGAGCCCCGAAATTCCCACATTTATCGATTTATCGCAAAAATCTACCATCACTAATTCAAAGCATTAAGGTAAATTTTTCATTGTGAAATTTGAAACCATCGCCAAGAAAAGCGCCAATCTGGACGTATAGCGCCTAGGTTCCACTTCATTTTACGTCTGAAGAATAATACTTCAATTAACATTAAAAATATTTATTAATTTTACTTGTATCGCCTTCACTCGGTTTGAGGGAAAAGTATGTCTCTTAATCGTACACAGCATGAATATCAAAATTTACGATTGTGGATTTAACGGAAAGAAATTATTGTAGAGATGGTGTTAATTTTTCACCATGTTTTGTGTAAATTGAATTAAAAGTGAATGTTATTTACTTTAGTGTTCCTTTTCTAATTATTTAGCTGATTTTGCTATTATTTCCTTGAATTGTTTGATTTTATTTCTCTGTTTGGTGCTTAGTTTTTTTAGGCATATTTTAATATTTTTTCTTGCAAAATATTTATTTGCATATATATAATTATTTTGTTTTTGGAAACATTTTACCAATACTTTTTAGAAGTATTATCGTCTTCTTAAGTGTTCCTTATTGTATTTTGAAAATCTTTTACAAGGGATGATATTACTACATTTCTAAAATATTTAAAAAAAATTGTTCAGTTAAGTTATTTAATATTAATGTTTTTACATTTTCCTTAAAAAGGTTTTATAAGTTTTGAAATACTTCTTTTAAATTAATATAACATTCTGTTTTATTTCAGATAATTCGCAACTTTACTCATTAATGAATTTTGATTTTTTTTTATGCTCTCAAAAAACACTCTTTTTACAGATTACTTTACGGAGGAAAGGGGGTGTTTACTTACACCCCCGGGGTTGCCCTGTGGGCAACCTTCGAGGAACCGAAGTAGCCGACCTCCAAGTGGTGTTCCTCGGGCAACGCTGTACTTCGAACTGATGACGGCGGCTAACGGGCTACGGAAAGAAAGCTAATATTAAGGATAAGTATTGATACTTATCCTTAGTATTTGCTTACTATGAACCACAATCCTCTACTGCGTAATAACTCAGCGAAAAAGATAAGATATAGCTTCTCCTCCCTTTCCCCTCCATGAGTGAATTTTTAATTGTTCTTTCGTATTTTGCTGACAGAAGTCGCCCTGACATAGCTTTAAAATGAATACGATATCAGATTTTTGAAATGATAATGCTGATACCTAGTTCCTATGATCGTGAAACAAAGGAGTTTAAATTTGAAAGGCTTCCTCTTGGACAAATCTACTCATGAAAGACCCGTAGATTTTGCACGTTTAATGCTTTGAAGGTGTGTTGCATTTTCAAGAGGAAAAGGCTGTTTCTCTCTCTTTGTGGCTAGCTTGCATTTCTCCTGGCGCCTCACTTAAATAAGAAGTCTCCACATTTTAGACATGGCAACACTTGCATATACTTAAAGGGACACATGGCACATGGGCATGCCACGCTAGCGAATCACACATCAAAAAGGTTTTTTCTCTCTCTTTGTGTCTAGCTCTTACTTAAATAAGAAGTCTCCACGATTTAGACACGCCAACACTTACACATTCTTAGACGGGCACATTGACATGGGCATTTCATGCTATCGAGTCACACACCAAACACTTACACTAATTTGTTTGAGCAATGAAAATTGATCGTTACGATAAAACCTGGGTAAACCTGATAGTCAAGGTCAAAAACGGTGAAATGCACACGAAAAAGTTAGATTGGGGCCAGATTATAGAACGCGCCGAACCAATGAATTACGAATTAAAGAATGGTTACTGTATAAGTGGTACTAGGAAAGTCTTGCATTATGATACAGCAAAGAGTTGCAAGATGCTCTTTGTTGGTGTGTGCTGAGACTTGTTCAAACTTATATAGAAGTGTGTACATTATCTGTGGACTCAGTGTTTCATCATCAGTGATAATTAGAAGCGAAAGCTCTAGCATCATAATCACGAAATGAGATACGGGCAGCTTTGCAATACTTCCCACGTGGTTTAAACGTAGACCAGTGCTTAGAAGAAATTACTCTTTCATTATATAATCATTATTCACATAGTACGACTATATTCAGGTGATTCAGGCAATTCCAAAGATAAAGTTTCATTCTGGAGAACGCTAATGGTGGGAAGACCTCGAACGTCAGTTACGGAGGAAAAAGTTTTCGTTGTGAAGAAAGTATTTGATTAAGATAGACGAATGACTTATAGCAGATAGATGATTCCTTATGTCTAAATGTATTAATAATTCCTTCAATTCTTCCAGATCATTTGCACACGAATACACTTGTTATCTCTGGGTGCCTCATAGCCTGATTGAAGAGCTGATGAGACGACGCGTGATTTTGCGCCGGGAAATGCTAAATGTTAAGGGATAATTTTTGTAATAGAAGAATACTGTGAAAGGTGAAAGAAAAATTAGTGGTTGTATTTTTCACGTCATGTGGAATTGAAGAGCCTGTCTTTTTAGTCGTCCTGACAGTCGCAATTAAGTTTTACACTGATAAGTAGTTGTCCATAGTCATCAGTTCTTTAAAGATCTTGTGGCCTAAATCAACAATGGACACCTGGTTCCTCCATCGTTTTAATACTCCAGCTCATCGCGTCAAATCCTACACTGAATATCTGACGACTACAAAACTGAAACTTCTTGAGTACCCTCTTTACAGTCCCGACTATGCTTCTTTCGACATTGTACTGTTTTCGCAAAAGAAGATGAAAACGAAAAGAATGCAGTTTTCCATTGATGAGGACCTAATGATGTGGCGGTCGCGAAACGGCAGCGTAGATTCGAACCCTGGACCAAGGGATCCGAAGGCGACGGGCGTACCAATCAGGCCGAAAAGATATCCCATCGGGCTGGTTGAGTAAGGCCTCTTAACTTCTAACGTTGAAGAGCATCGCTGCAATACTCCCCCTCCAGTATCAACGCAGCGTGATGATGCGGAATGGAGATAAACGTGCGCCATTTTGTTCAGAAGGTCTTTTTGTCAGAAGGCGCCGAAACGTGCGCCATTTTGTTCAGAAGGCGCCGAAACATGCGCCAGAACCGGAATATCACTAGTTGCGCATGTCTTAGACACACAGAGACAAGTGTTTTTGCATCGGAACATATGCAAACAGTGCTTTTGCATCGGAACATATGCAAACAGTAGGAATAGGCCGTGCTGCCACTTAGGGCTCAAGCCCTGAGTCACCACTAACGGCGATCGTCGGGCATATGCAATCAGTAGGTACAGGCAGTCGTGCTGCCATCAAGTGTTCTTGTCCGGGGTCACCACTTGTGGCGTTCGCGAAGCGGCAGCGTAGATTCGAACCCTGGTCCAAGGGATCCGAAGTTGACGGGCCTACCAATCAGGCCGAAAAGATATCCCTTCGGGCTGGTTGAGTAAGGCCTTTTAACTTCTAACGTTGAAGAGCGTCGCTGCAATGAAGCCTCGGATAAACGAGTGCTCTTTATTCCCTGTTGAGAGAGCTGTTTTAAGCATTGGTTTCGAACAATGGATATGTGTATTGAATGCGGCTGAAATAACTTTAAAAAATTTAAATAACTGAACACATATTGCAAAATTCTCCCAATACCCTTTGTATTAAGTTTTTTAACCTATACGTTCTTGCATTCTGAACACTAACACTAACAGCAGCTACAAAAATTTTAACCTACAAAATATTATCTAGAAAGCTGAACCTTTCGAGAAGACTAAAAGTCTTACATCTTACATAATCCTGGCGAACTATGATAAAGTGAATAAGCCTTGACATATCCGCCAAAGAAATATTTTCATATTCATTCATTTTAAGTTTTGAAAAGCGACAAAAGAAATAATACCTGCTGAACAAACAGGATAAGAAATATCAATCATTTTTTAAAATATACACGTTTTGGAGACTCTGAATTTTTCATCCTTAAATCTGCGATCATATCGGAATAAAATACCATGTTAGTAGTCTGTATTAACTTTAAGTGAATATATAAATAATTTTCTGATTTCTATCATTTTACTTTTGTGTTCGTTTATCTGACTTCTATTTTCATATATTAAGAAAATAATCATATGCAAATTATTAGAATGAATTGCTATTCTTAAAAAGTATGTATTTTGGATAAGTTTTTTTTTCTAGTCTACAAAAAATACTATAAAAAATACTAATACTAAGTAAAACATAGCGTATATACATTTCTCCAATACATAACATTATTATTGTTATTAAGTTATATTATTATATATTTATCCATGTTATTTATGAACTTTAAAAATTACACTCTTAAGCTTTTTTCTTTTTGTTTGCAGACAGCATTCATACCTTTATATAACACATTTAAAAAGATTTATAGAAAAGAGGGAAATATTTTTGACTTTGATCATTATTTTTCTTGACGATAAGTAAACTCTTCTCATTATGTTATATTATACTTCTTTCTGGTTGAAAAGACATAAAATACACGATTATTCCCAAAAACTTTTATATTTATCTAATTTTAATCAAATATTGTTATTTAAGGTATCCATACACCTTCGAAGAAAATTTTTTGAAATACATTGATATTTGTTATAAAAATACTTTTAATGCTAAAATATAACCTAAATCTATGAAAAACACATTTAATAATTTTCTTTTAAATCAAAAAAAATTTTTGGAGTGAAAAACATAGTGAAAATTGTACATAAATTGATTATTAGAATAACGCTCATAACTCAAAAGTAAACAAAAATATCATTATTCTGTAACTTTTATCTTATTCATCATAACATTTTGGGGGGCTGGTACTACTTTCATGATGAAAATCTTATTACAATAATTTTTATTGTGTTTCGAGTCAAATAACAATGAAAAATCCTAAAAACGTTACAACAATACATGATTTACACCTTTGTTACTAAACATATATCAATTTTATAATCATGAAAGTGGTAGGGGTTCTTAAAAATTGTATAAGGAAGACACTTGCAAAATTGCAATTAATTTGGTTCATAACTTTTTCTGATATCTACGTTGCCATATGTAAATATGTCGAGAAAACTCATTTTGAGAAAAATCAAAAACAAACTTTCAATTGCAATTTTTAATAATAAACATAATAAAATATATTTAAAATGCCCCTGATTTATATATAACACCTTCTTTGCTTTCTAATACATTAATTTTTTTTCCTAAGAGCTCTGAGTATTTTTCGACCCTGCTTTACATTTGGTATTGAATGACGTGCAGCATCAAAAATTCGACAACTGTCAAGGTGTTTGTAAGATTTTAAGGTAAAATAACCAGGCGTTACATTTAATTTCCTTAAAATTTCAACACAGCCCTTGTACCGATCATTAAACTGTATAACAGCATCCAATGCACCAGATTTTAAAATTTTAAGGCACACGAAAACCTCTTTCGGTACCCTCTGCCAAATTATGCCATTAAAAGATTCATTGGCATTCTGTGTCTTATTATGAAGGCACTTTGACAGAAGTTCTTTAGAACACAGTTCTAAATATGTAGGTTTAATTAAATTTAATATATCATTGGATAAGCCATTATATTTTTCTTTGGGCTTTTTGCCGCACGACAGTGCTTGCTGATAATAACACCAGCTATCTTTCCCGATAGGGCACTGTCCATGCATGGGTTTCTTGCCACTCGATGCACAGTGGTACAAGGCCGCAATGACGTTCTGTTGAAGTTTGAGTAGATTGCCTACATTACTTCGAACAGCAATTCCATAGTAATTTTGCAATCTGTCAATAAACGAATCAGTAAGTTTACCTTTACTAGATAAACTTTTATTTTTGGATTTCAGTTTGCGCAATTTCGCACCTACTCTATTCTGAACATGCCCAATGCATTCCAGTTTAGTTATGCTATCTTTCCCATATGTGTCTTTCACGCTGATGAAGCCTTTAGAATCCCCGTCTCCATAATAGTGTGAATATTTCAAACCTCGTTTCACAATTGATCGTTTGAAGATCCTGTTTGCGCCAACAGCTTCCATCTTTAATGAGGAACCTATAAAATTGCTTCGACACACATGATCTGCTTCAAGCGTCTCGGATACAATACCTTTAGGCATTTTCGAAAGCTTTCTGCAGGTCGGACAATATGATGACATTACTTCAATGTCCACTACTTTGCCAGTGTCGATTGACAAAGCAGCAACACACCCATTCATAGAAGTGTAACCTCTACGCTGCCATGTTCCATCAACAGAAACACCGCATTCAGCTAATTTATTTTTAGATGAATAAATATTCAAAACTTCCTTAGCTGCCTTTTGCATTGACAGTTCACTTACTTCTGAAATCACAGACATAAGTTTATTCTCATGATTAGTGTATGCAGTTTTACTGAGCCTGGGTAAATTTAATGTTGCACATAATTTATATGCAGCAGAAAAACCTTTCCCAATTTGTCTCATGGCATAAGCAAATCTTGCATTTATCTCAGGATAGTTTAATGTTTTCTTCGAGCTAGAAAATCCTGTGCAAAAGTCACAATGCTTACATTATATTGCAAAACTTGAGCACAATCCATATTTCGAGTCTTCATGTAACAGCAAACCATCGTGGAAGCATTTGGGGCAACAAAGTTGTAAAATTGAGCATAGAAGGAGTTCTATGTCAATAATTCTGTTGCCGGTTAGCGGTTTATTTTCATATTCGGAAATTTCTTCATCTAGAATAGCAGAAAGGTTCAATTTTGAAGCACTGGCATTAGCAGTTACAGTACTATTTTTGCTATCATTTTTGGTAAAACCATTACCACGAAATTGTCTTTTTCTTTTAACACTAATTCTCCTTTTTGAATATCCCATTTTAAACGAAAAAAGTTGAGCTTTTCAACAATAAAAACAATCTTAAACAGAAACATATAAGTATGAGAACAGAAACCAAAACAGATGTAAACAAACAATAACGATTCTCTTTTCTTGCCAGATACAAGATAAAAATGTATTTTAAAACCTGTTGCGAAATGTATTTTCAAACATTCTGAAAATTCAGATTTATGTTTTAAAATTTATTTATTTTGTACCATTGTACATATAAAAGATATTTCGAAAAATAAAAATGTAAACACTCATTTCTTCCAACTTCCTGTCTGCAGAAATGTACTTCCGGTTTCAAAAATCAGCTAACGAGTAAAATTCAAATCCCTGTAACTTAAGTTCTAAATAAGGTATAAGCAAAATTCAAACACTATTAGAAAGAAAAAAGTTTAAAATTTAAACTGATGTTAAAATTAGAAAATCGAAACTTTTGACAAAAATGACGTTTTAAAGGTGTACGGATACCTTAAATAATGAAATGCTAGAAAGTCCTTTTAAGCAAATGTACTTTACTAATTGAAAAATTAAAAATAAACGTTTCTTTTGTGAAAAGGGGATGTAAAATTATTTTCTTGAACTTTTATGTTACAGAATATATCAAATCGTAAAATAATAGATATGTATTTCCAACTAATTTAGAAGAGAAACGATGATAAATAGTTATCATACAAGAGTTTTTTCTTGCATTTTCTGCTTGTGATTAAAAAGTCTGGTAACATGAAATTAATTCGTAATTATTACGTAAAGATTATGATAAAAATTGGAAGTTGACAATAAAGAGCCTTAAAAGAAAATGTTTACTTATGTAGGGTAAACCAAATTGCAATAAGATTATAAATCAACATTTTTGTATAAATTCGGCCACAAAACAAATCCTTTTAAAAATTACTTCAAGAAACTTTTCTCTTGTATATGTATTGAAATATAAACCTATATACAATTTAATAGTTAAAGACAATTGGATTTTATTTTCATTTCTTCTCTCATGGCTTCACGCTTAAACCTTTTAATTCTAAGCACCACTATTAGCATTGAAAAGCTAGGATAAGAAAACTTGGCGTTATGAATTAAATTATAATTAAGTTATTAAGGTTTTGAAAAATTGCTTTAACGTTCAATTAAAATATGTTACTTCCATTAATTTATGTAATATCCTGAATGGATATACCCATTTTCCCTGTAATATCCGGAAATGCTTTAACATCAAATTTCAGATTATTTTATATCATTAATAATAATAATATTTGAAAATTAGATTAAATATATATATCGTAACTGATTACATAAATTGCCAACCAATCAATATATTTTTTAAGCAAGAAATGTACTTTTTTAATAGAAAATTATGAAAAATTTATGATTTAGAGGAATAGTATATTCAAGAGCCTAGAGTATAACTTAGGATTACTTCTGTGATTCATTCATTCTGTCAGTCAGAATGTTATAAGTTAAGTTTTTGAGAGTTCTTATAAATAAGAATAATTTAAAAAGTCTGTATTCCATTTTATGATTAGTGTATTTTCTGTGACTTAAATTCATATAACCAACTAACCTTTTACAGCATGTATTTGAATTTTTAAAATAGTGATACGGTACCTCATTTTGTAAAAAAATATGAAGATTACTTTGCAAAATAATTATACATGGAGAAACAATGAAATTTTTAATGCTTCAAACGTTCATAGTCTTATAAGTGTACTTATTTACGTTTACATACAATATATTGTAAAAATCAAGCCTTATACACACACACACACTCACACACACACACACACATATATATATATATACGAGTATACTTACGAGCCCACATTTATTCTCGAAAACTTTTGCAAAGTAGCATGAACGGAAGTGAAGTGCATCCTCGAGTTTTTTCTATGTATACCTCTTGTTAAGCAGTAAAGTAGAGATACGTTTTTAATTTTCCCTCTTGTTACGTCTTTCGTCTCAATACTCTTATCTATAATTGATTATGTTAAGTTAAAGTTACATGACACTTTTATTATTTCAATCAAACCGATAGCTCTTAAAAATAACACCCTTGTACTAATTAATTGAA
Source organism: Nephila pilipes (assembly GCA_019974015.1). Lineage (NCBI taxonomy): Eukaryota > Metazoa > Arthropoda > Arachnida > Araneae > Nephilidae > Nephila > Nephila pilipes. The sequence goes on along the minus strand of BMAW01079706.1, from coordinate 30,445 downwards.
ACAAACTCGAACATTTTGGAAAACTATGAAAAAAATGGTATTTTATTTAAATTTATACAAAATCAAAAGCGTTTAGTTAATAATATGATCCCCACGACTTATTATTAATATTTGGACATGATTAGGCAAGGATTCCACCTTTTTTTCAATAATTTATAATATTTATATTTTTGTACAACACGTGAATTAGCACCGTGATTAGCTTCTCCATGGTTGTACAATCCGTATTTAATAGGCAATACTTGTCTACAGGGCATTCCTATGTCTGAATTCGGTTCTCGGACATGAATTTCTTGACCATTTTGGAAGTAAGTCACGGGACTAAGCCCATTTGAAAAATTCCTATTTTATCAGGAACCGGTGGAGCACCATGTGCGGAGCGGTGGGTTGGCTTCTTGAAATATGTCCATCATGGTATCGTTTCTATAATTCTGGAACAATTTTTTTTTATCCAGAGTAGTAATATATTGCTGAGAACGTATCATACCGTCAACAGGCTGCAAAGAACGAACCCCATTGTTATCGAAACAACGCCAAAACATCTTCTTTTAATGACGTTTAACAAACTGGTTAACGTGGCAATCCCGAATACTTTCACCTGGCGATCTTTGCGCTTGTTGAATTCGTTGGGCTTGAATGAAAAAATGGCTTTCGTTGCTAAATTGTAGTTTACTCCTATTTTTGTCAGTCCAATTCTTACATTTAAAGCCAACAGGTTGCGCTTTTCCTTCATTGGTTGAGTCAGAAACTGTTTCTTCAGAGACTGATAGGGTTGACCGGCTGCCAGCCAGAAAACTACTCTGAACAGTAGATGAGCTAATATTTATTCCATGCTGTTTTAAATCTCTATTAAGAGCAGTCCTCATCATTTGGGAGTATTTTTTTCATTGTGTTAGTAGTAAAGTGTCATTTCTTAGCTCTCTTTCCTTTTTCCGGCCAAATTTTCTTCTCCGCTTCGGGGAGATGGAATCTAATTCTTTATTTTATTTTATGATACGGCTCACAGTTGCAATACTCTAACTCTAACTATTTTCTAAATCTCTCTATAAATCATTGGCGTAGGATCGGAGAGATTAACAATCTGTACAGGCTTTCGCGACGTTGCATCAACCTCTGACGACAGTGAACGCTCAACTGATGAGACCATAGCTGGAGCTTTCCTCTACGGAAGCTCCTGCGCATGTGTTCTCAGAACCCCTCTGAATTCTGTAAATTGTTGCTAGACAAATGATATATTTATCCTATCCATATTTTAACATATTTTATTACAATTGTCGAAGAATAATAGGAATGAATTTAAAATTCACGAAAAAAATACTTTATAACAAAAAACCTCGAGGCACCAAGAAGGAGAGTCCCAATCTTAATAAAATTTCGTATGCAATGACATTTATACCGGCCATGCAAATGATTAAAATTCGGTATCCAATGAATGAATAGATGGAGCTACAGCGAATCGGAACTGCGCACTCAACAAATGTATATAACAAGTGATTCTCAATCTGATGTTCACATTTTCTGTTGCATTGCGATTTAAGATACCTTTGAATGACTGAAAAAATTCATCGCCGAAAGATTATGAGCAACTAACAGAGATTAAAAGAGGTCGTATCATGGGATTAAAAGCGGTAGGTTGGGCAAATCGGAGAATCGCTCTTCATATGTGTCGAAGCGATGCGGCGATTACATGATGCGGCAAGAATAAGGAGACAATGACATATTTAAGCGTCATGATAGTAGCGGTGTATCTAGGGCCACAGCAGATCGGAAGGACAGAGTGATTGTCAGATGAGCTGTCAAAGCTCCTGATTCATCGTTATCAACCATCAGACGTGGGACCTGCGCACGAATGTTCACCATGACTATTCACAGACGGCCGACCGCTACCCCATTTGACACTCACGCCTGCACTCTGTAGATCCAGGTTACAGTGGTTATTGACTCGATCAGGTTGGAATGATGCTGACTGGGGACGTATAGTGTTTAGCGACGAATTCAGAATCCAACTGTGTCCTGAAGATAATCGAAGATGTGTCTGGAAACGGCCTGGTCAGCCTGCCGAAAAGGCAGACACATGCCGTTTCACTATTGCACGCCACAAAGGCCCTCAACCAGGAGTTATGGTCTGGGATGTCATTTCCCTTGATAGCCGGACCCGTTTGGTCGTCATTAGAGGCACACTTATAGCACGTCGACGACATTCTCAGACCTGTTTTGCTACCATTCCTTTTTATAGTATCCTGATCTTATTTTTCAGCAAGATATTGCCAGACTATATACGGTACATGTTACTATGAATTGTCTAACAGCTTGTCAAACACTTCCTTGAACAACCAGATCTCTCTCCATTCAAACATGTCTGGGATATTATTGGAAGTCGACTGCCACTACCAGGGAATGTTGAGGACCGAGCCTTTCAATTGGAACAAAATTGGCAAAAAATACCGCATGAGACCATCAGGGAGCTTTGTCACTCTGTGCCACATCGTGTGGCAGCTTGCATCCAGGATAGAGGTGGGTCAACACCTTATTGAGTTCTTTACTTTGTAACTATATAACTCTGAAATAAATGATTAAATTTTTCTGAAATTTTAATCAGTTTCTGTTCTGTACATAATTAATTTTTCTACGGCCAATTTTTGTAACCATCGGAATACTCCATTTTGGTGATTCGTTTTTTTGTAGAGTGTATATTTAAAATTACACTTCTAACAAAGAAATGGAATTTAATAATAGTGAAACAATAATTATTTCTCTTTTCAAATAAATAACTATTAATCATATTTTATTTTAAAAATCTATTTCAGATGAATTTATATTAGTTTTAATCAGATTTAAATATAATGAATATATATATCGCGTTGTTACAAAACAGAACAACTTAATTTACTTATCACCAAGAAACATTTCCGTGCATCTAACTCTTTAAAAAAATGTCATTTTTAGATGTTTGTGATTCTTAAAGATTTATATTCAATTTCGAATTCTTTCGGTGCACATATAATTTAATTTATTTCTCAGTTCCAAATAAAAAAGGATTAAAACTCTCTCTTGTCTTCCGTTTTATCTGATATTTTTCCATGAAATCTAAGCGAAGCAATTTGTAAAAAGAATGGGATATTTTTAAGCGTAATTTTTTAAAAAATATACTTTTTATACCTTTTGTATTATTTTGGAACAAACTTAAAGGACTTGCTTTATATAAATTTTTAAGTTAGTTAAGATTGATTTATATAACATACAGTTTATTTTCACAAGGAAGACGGAAAACTAACTTTTTTCTTTCTTTCTTTATGAAAAAGGAGTTGAACGTGATTAAAATTTTAACATAAAATTTGTTTATAAAATAGTAATTCTATTAAACATGCAAATCTACAATTTGTTACATAGTAGATTAAAGTTTTTTTTTTTTTTTTTGGCACTTTTTTATGGTCTGAACATTTTTATTCAAAAATATTGAATGAATTGTTGAAAGAATTTTCATTTATAGAATAGTTTATATTAATATTTAACAATACGAGAGATTAATCATTCGTATTTGAAGATCTCTGCAAGTAAATAATGTTTAATGTAGAAATTAAAGATAAAATGATTTTCTTAACTTCTAAACACATTTAATTATATTTTAATACTTAAATTTACTTAGTGCACGTCTAAACTAAAATTAATAAATGTATTGTTCAAACTAAATTTTTAATCTTTCAACTTCTGCAATATAAAATTATGCTATATTTATACTGGATTTAGAAGCGTAATAATCATGTGAAATAAGGGTTCTTTTAATCACTTGTAGGTTTAATACCCTGGTGATTTATCTAATTATATACAATTCCTATCAAATCCATAACGTTGAAGGAGGGACAGAACTGTTTAGAAATAAATTTTAGTGATTACAAATAATTAACTTCATGATTACTAATAATTTACCTTAAGCTAATAATACAACTCATGTGAAATGTTAAAATGAAATATTTGCTTTGTTTTGTGTAGGTACAAAATTTTTAAAGCTTTTTGGAAATGAGCAATTACTTAGAAAGTTTCCATAGAAACAGAGCTGTTTGGAATAGTCGAAATATTTATATTATTTGTTATCTTTAAAATAAAATTAAATGTAAACCAAATCATTTGCCAATTCAGTATTTAAATATTGTGAACTAACTTCAATATAAAATGTTTCGTAAGTGAAGATATTGTTAAGAATTTTAAATTACAGATGCTCCAACTTAAGATTTAAAATTGCATATCTGCAGTCAATAAAATATAATCATAAAACACTTGTGATTGTCATAAATTCAATCAGCCTTACCTCATTTAAAATTTTAATTTTACACCATTTGTTGAAAATTCTAAGAAAAGAAAAAAGGTGGTCGAAGAGAAATGTAAGAGTTTATCTATAAAAGAAACCAATATACTTACATATAAGTTACTAGAATAAAATAATTGTTATTATTTAGCCAAGTAGATTTAATTGGTAAGTTACTGTGGTAATAATTACAAAAATGGTTATTAAAATTATTTTGGGATATTTTTTATTATTCCTCGTACTTTAATGATGACTACCGTATTAGTCAATATTATAAACATCTGTATTTTAAAGTGAACTATAACTGAGGGCTCTTTGGTAATCGTATTCCGTTATTATTGATTTACAGACTTCGAAAAATACACGAGTAAATAGTTGAAAAGGTGCTTATTACATTTTCAAAAGAAATAATTTAATGCTGAATATCAATTATTCATAGCTTATGAGGAAAGATTTATCGATTGAAAATATTTATTATAAAATGTAATAAGTTGGTATTCATTTTGAAGTCCGATGAATTTATCTGAGTTTTTCTTATTTAATTAACTCAATCCGAAATATTGCATAGCATTTTACTCAGATTAATTCAAATTTAAGATATGAATATTATAATACTGATAGTTATTCAGAGCTTTCAAGATCTTTATTACACTAATATATGGATTTTAACATAATTTTGTCTAAATTCGAAAAAAGAAATATTTCAAAATATCTATACAAACAATGTCTTCATTCAAAAGAAAGAAGATTGTTTTAAGACAATAAACAGCTAACTTAAACATTTTGAAATAATTTATTTAAAATTATTTTAACCATATTTGAACACACACACACAGATACACACACACACACACACATATATATATATATATATATATATATATATATATATATATATATACACAGAGAAAGATTTTCTAAAGTTCATTTTCCTTTGTAATATTTTTCAATACATAAAATTTATTAGAGAAGATCTCAAAATTTACAAAAACAGTTAATATGAATAATTAAAATTGAATACTTTTAAAGTTTTATTTGATTTAATACTTTTTAAAGTAATTTAACACTTCTTTATGCATTCAAATAATTTGATTAAAGATATACTGCAGTTATATATATGATAAGAAGTGTGAGTCTCAAAGGATGATAAGAATCGAGCGAGTTAAATTAGTGCATTTGAGCAATGATTTACATGGAACAGCACTTTTAAAAATTGAAAATTAGCATTATTTTTGAAGAATTTTTTTATTAAATGATGAGTCAGTTAATGTGGAAAAATATTTCAGAAATACTAAAAGGAGAATGTATTATTCGATACATTTGTTCAAAGGAGGTTCATGGTGCATTTAGGGTCTTTTTACATTTTCAACTTAATTCCTCTAATTATATATTTAGCACGCTTTCTATATTAAAAAGAATTAGAAAATGAGTATTAATTCTAGTTACGGTTTCACCCTTTTTACGATGTTGAATACCATTTATTACAGTTTTGCAAGTATTAAATTAGACTGAATTGATCTTTATTGACAGAGATTTTCTTTCATTACTACAGTTGCCAAGAAAGGGCAGTTAAACTTTTCATTTAATCTCGTTCCCAACATCCTCCCCACCCTGGTCAATCTCGAGAGGGATGACCAGATGTACAGGGCGGGATACATTTCTTCCATTAACTCTCAGCTCGCAGGATCTTATTTTCCCGTCGCGTCCCTGATGTATGTTCATCACTCTAGCTTTCTTCCACATGTGGCGTGGTCGGACGTCTTCTTGCAGAAGCACAATATCTCCAACTCGGATGTTAATGGCACTGTCCTTGTTTCGAACTTGATGGAAGGATCGTAGTTGAAGAAGATATTCTTTCGACAATTTTTTCCAAAAACAGTCGAGTAAGTCCTGCTGCTGCTTGTAGATTTTATTAAGCCTTGTGTTTTCTAGTCTGGATGGAATGGCCGTTAGTTTTCGTCCCGTCAAGAAATGAGCTGGTGTTAAAGCTGCAGAGTTGCCATCGCTTTCCTCTTCGTATATTAATGGTCGACTATTCAGAGCGGCTTCTATTCCAATCAGGACAGTGGACAGACTTTTCTCGTCTAGAAGGGCTCGTCCGAGGACCTTTCGCAGACATTGTTTGACAATACTTATTAGGCGTTCCCACCAGCCTCCCCACCAAGCCACGCGTGGGGCTATGAAACGCCATGTTATGCCATTTTGGGCATAATATTGTTGAGTTTTAGCTGATGATAGAGTTTGCCATAACAGGATCAGTTCCTTATTTGCTGCATGAAAGGTAGTAGCATTGTCTGTGTATATAGTGTTGGGCAATCCTCTGCGACCAACAAATCACTGTAGTGCTAAGAGAAATTTGTCGGTGGTGAGATCTGACACGAGTTCAATGTGCAATGCACGTGTTGTCGCACAAGTAAATAGTGCTATGTAGGCTGTGTCTCTTGGTTTCAAACACTTATCAAATCAGACTGAATTGATCTTTATTGCAGAGTTTCTTTCATTACTGACAGGAGAAAGGGCTGTTTAAACTTTCAGTTTAATCTCGTTCCCAACCTATTCTATTTGAATGAAAATCTGGAAATTATAACTTATCATTCTAACTTAATTATGCTATGCAAACTTCGATTATAAGCAAACCATTTCTAGAATAAACATTTAGAGATAATCATATAACAATTGTAACGAATACTTCACCAATCAGCTTTAAATGTTTGAAATTATTAATGAACTTTAACAATAATTTTTAAAAATAAATCTCTCTCTCTCTCCCTCTGGTGTTAAGAATTGTACTAAAAATCCAACTAAAATTTTCTCTCTGATCTTTTTTTAAGAACCAAACTTCATTAAAATTTTCTAGCAATATTTGATTACTTGGATGCACTTCTTATTTAAGATTTATAAAAGTTTTACTTATTTTTAAGTCTTTTTATTGTCAATTTTCAAATCATCATATTTTGGGATTAATTTATAAATTTTGTTACTATTTCTATATTCTCATAGAAAGCGGAAATTATTACATCAAGCAAGTAGGATCTCAAAGATATCGTGAAATGTGTCGAGCGCTTGAAGAAAATTTTGAAACATTCATGAGTTTCTATTATTTGTAATATTCTATTGTTTTTTTAAACCAAGTTCTCCTGACCTGAGCACTCCGTGATATATTCTGTCGGGATATTTAAGAACAAAACTCTTCAAAAAAATAACCTCAATTGTATGGATCGAAATTTGTCATATTACTCAAAGATGTAACCGTTACTCAATTATCTTGAAACCTTTCTCAATATATACTACAGTTGCTATAGAAAAAAAAGCGGACATTCACAAGACATTTTTTTTTTAAATGTAGGTTGCAAATGTTTTCTAATTCATCTATATTTTTTGAATAAAAGGTAATAGATAAACAATACGGAAAATGCTTAAGAAGAAGTTTTGGTATTTGGAAGAATGCAAAATAATTATAATGTATACGCTAAAGTGTAATATAAGATAAATATAATTGAAAGTTATTTTAAAATGAAACTATCAATATTATTTGATATAAATAAAGTTTTATAAAACCATACAATTAAAATATTCTTTAATATTTTTAATCTTTTAAAATTTAGTAATTATTATAACATTGCAACAAAAGAAAAACAAAGATTTTTTTCACGTGTAACATAAATTATTTTACACTACATAAAATGAGAGATAAATAAAACCTGTAGATTTGAATGAACAAATAATAAAATGGTGTAAGAAACAGGTCTCATTTTTTATTTACACTAAATTCCCTATGTATAATTCTGAATTTAATTACAGTAAGATTTTGTAAAGTAATTTTTATATTTTTTGATTTGTTCAATTTAGAGATTGTAGATTTTTATTTTTTGTGGATTTTGTGAACTATTTTTGCATTTTTAATCATTGAACTCTTTTGTGATTTTAGTTCCCAATTCAGAAGCCTACTAGGTCATAGGGAAGGTTGGTACCAAACTAGTTTAACACTTATTCGGTCCTCAGCCCCATGGCTAACGACACTTTTGAGTTCCATATTTTTCGTTGTTTTCTTTCATTTTTTGTTTATTTCTGGATTTTTGTCTTTTTAAAATGTTTTACTTCTTCTTTCATAAATTTTCAGTATATATGTATATATATATATATATATGCTATATGTACTCTAATATATATATATATATATATATATATATATATATACACACTTTT
>BMAW01079706.1:0-13688 GCA_019974015.1 Nephila pilipes | reverse complement strand
ACACACACACATATATATATATATATGTGTGTGTGTGTGTGTGTGTATGTATGTGTATGTTTGTGTGTTTGTAAAATATTCATTTTTTAGTAAAAATAACTTAAGAATCGCGAACAAAATGGAAATATTACTATGACATTTAATCCAAGATTATTTTTATTAAGTGATTATATGTACACATGCTTATTATGTAAAGGTAAATTCAATAACTAAATACTTTGACAATGTGGCAAATATTTTTCATTACAAAAATTTTAATATTTTCTTCATTACACACATATTACACATTTAATATTTCTTCCTTACACAAACAAGTAAATTCGTATGTTAATCTTTAGGTCATATACATTACAGATACAAACTTAGATTACAAATATTCATCAGGCAAAAGATAGTAAATCCCTCATGATATCTAATTTGATAATAGGCTGCTAAGAATTGTATCGAAATACTGCATTAGGTTTTTGAAAAAGAAACTCAAATGACAGTTTAGTACAGTGAGATACAGTGAATGTATTATTCATTCTTCAAAATCTGTTTGGAGTAATTGTACGTATTTTGATATTTTTAACATTTTTAACGTACTCGTTTTAATACTTTAAATGTTGACAGGATTTAAATCTATCTATAAATATATACAACCAGACATAAACAGAAATATTTTAATTCATGGGATATCATGAACTTTCCTCAACGAAATATCTCTACAATCGATTATTAGATATTATTTGGATGTTAATCAGTTTTCTTTTTTTTTAATAACGAAATGAATATGATGTATTAACAAATCTCATGAAAATTAAATTTAAATATCTAATACTTGAGAAATGGCTAGAGATTTCCACTCACTTTAATACCCCTAAAAAGAAAAATAATCGGACGTGATTTTCCAAGACATTACATTTTTTTTAGGAAATAAAGAAAATAATTCTTATACCGGTTCATGATCCCCTGTGAAAGAAACTAAACGTGAATAATTTTTGCTTAGAGTTTAAAAATTTAGGAATATTTGTTAAATAATGAGTTGTTTGAAAGAAAAATAAAATTATATAAGAATAAATATTTTGAAAGTTTGTGCTTTGAATCTATGATTAAATTAGTTAAAGTATTTTATTTTTCTTATTTTCTGCTTAAGGGTAAATAAAATAATTTTTAACTCTATACGGTTTTACAGTTTAAAGACTAGTGAATGTTAAGCATCCTTAATATATATATTTTTTTTACTTTCAGTTATTTCTGTTATTTTCTTATTTTTATATCAGGTATTCTTCATATATATATATATATGAATAATATCTGATATAATAGTAAGAAAATAACAGAAATAATTGAAAGTAAGACATTATGAAGCAAAATCACTTAATAAAATCAAGCGTAACACAAAAATTACTAAACCTACAAATGATAATGGAAAACGAAAATTATTCTGATAAAAATTGCAAAGCGAAGTTTAAAAAATTAATAGTAATTAAAAAGAAAAGTCCTAAAAAAAAGAAAATGTAACATTTTTGAATTCTGAATAAGGCTTAAGGTACATTTAATGCAAGTTAAAGCAATGCTTTACTAGTATCAATCTTTTCCTAAAAAACAAAAATGCTATGAAATGCCAGTACTATATTGGTAATACCATTAATTCAAAAATACTTATACCACAAATTCAAAATATGTAAATATAAAAAGAAGAATTTAAAATACATAAATAAATAGAGAGAAAATGATAAATACTTAAATGAAATACATAATGTGATGAAATACATAAATAAATAGAGAGATACATTTACAATATATATTACAATCTAAGTAATAACGAAAAAAGATTTTAAAAAGACAGCCCTAACTTAATAAGATTCCCTACAGAGCAAGAACATTGACACAAAACATCCGCTGAAATGGATAAAAAACCTGTATCAGAAATATAGAGTAATGTCATCTGTCAGACAGAAATTGGAAAAAGGCGAATTAAAAAAGTATAAAAATTTATCTCAAACTAAAAATGGAAATAGAAAGTAGAGGAAGCTTTTTTAAAGCTTTACATAAACAAAAATTTAAGAAAGAGATTTACTAAATTTTATAGTTATTATGTTATAAATAACTCTTAATAAATTCCTAAGGATAATATACATGTCAAATATTTTTAAAGTCATCAAAGCTTTTATAAACACCTTGTATTTTGCTCACAAGTCTAAAATGAAGTAATGTATAATTATGAATTAAGTTTCAAAATAAACTCAGGCTTAATGAACTCATTCATAATATTGCTTTATGAATTTAAAATAAAATCCAAGCATTGCAATTCACTTACATTAACATTAGTTCGCAAGCATTTGAAATACTCTGGATAAAATGATGAAAAAAAAAGTTTTATATCTTTATTAATATTATTTAGAAGGAATATAACACCATAAAAATATCTAAATGTCTTAAAAATATTATAATCAATAAAATTATTCGCATAAAAATTTAGGTACATATTGGGTAAATAATTAATATATATATATATATATATATATATATATATATATATATATATATACCTATTTATTTTATTAATATTAAATAGATATTTTTTAACATTTATTTAAAATAATAATAAATTAGAAAATACAAAAACACCAACATTTTAAAAGTTTTAAACTTATTAAGTTATAAATATATACCACTAGAGAGAATCATTGAAATTCAAAATATCATCGAAAATTTGAAACATATAAAGTATTAAATTACAAAAATGGTTTAATAAAATAATCTAAAAATACAATATAAGCAAAACAAGAATACATATTAAATATGAATTTTTTTAATTAATTCAACTTTCAGTAAGTAAATTATAGAAACAAAAATTAAAAGAATAATTTTTAGAATTACAAGAAAATTATATAACTTTGCCAAGAAATCTGAAGTATATCAGAAGAGAAAATAAATGAAAAATTCATAATTGGAGATATTATATTTTAAATATTGTCTCAGAATTAAGTCTGAAAGTTGCGTGTTTAAACTTTTTCCGCGGATCCAACCATCAAGACTTCAGTTATTAAACTATCATTAATGGCCGAAAATAATCAGATAATTTCTGGGCCAAAAATAATCCAAAACCCTAGCAGTAATTGACAGAAAGAAAAAGTAAGAAATGAAATAACCGAAACAAATACATTTGAGCCATAGTAAATTAACATATGCATTAAATAATTCATACATATTTACACTCTTTAAAAAAAAAAATTTGAACTAAAAATTTATAAAATGTTTACGTCCAGCAAGTGATTTGATGCTCTCAAACATTCTAATTCAGTGTGTTAAGAAATTATAAGATCACTAACCAAATTTTTGGATTTTAAGTGTAATTTAAGTGTGTGTGTTAAAAATGGACCGAGAAAAACATTCTGTCTAATTGTAACTTTAAAAATTAATCTAAATTTGTTAAGATCTACTAATTTTATTAAAAATGAATTAGGTATTACTCCAGAAATTATAGGACCATCTGTGAGAAAATTAGCATTGCATAATCAGAATCATAGGAAATTACATTCGTTAGTATTTCATGACCACATTACCTGAGAAGGAAAGGTGAAGGTTGTGATTGTGTTATCTACAACTTATTTGAAATTTGAAGAATTATTTTTATTATAATGTAATTGGAAATTAGCCAAAACAATACTCGTAGGTCCATGATGAGGAATACTTCCTAGTTTTTTTTTTTTTGTGTATTTTTTTATCTTTATATTTTTTTTATATAATTTTATCTACGTACAACACCACTAAAACTAAAGATTTATATTGAGCATAAAAAATAAATTAATTAATATTACAATCCTTTTTTAATAATTCATTACACGTTAAATATACCCTCTCTGTTTATCGAATTAAAGAGGTATTCAAAATCATAACTATAAATAGTAAATAAATATTTGTATTTTATTTTTTAATAATACTTGAACTATTTTTAATGATAGCAGTGTTATTAAATTTTTTAATAGCATTTTATAATATCTTTGTAATAATTTGCCGACTTTTGTTATAAAGCTCCTAAAAAAATAATGGAGTATTTATGAAATTTTGGAGCAATAAAATCTCCAAAGAAATTTAAGTTCATTAATTTATCCTTCTATTTTTATACAGAGCTGTAATTCTATTGTTAATTTCAATATCACTAAACCTATTTTCTAAATAATTTTTATTCTTTTCCATATTTTTATTTTAACAATTTAATTATAATAATAATTACATATCTGTATATATAACTTTAAAATTATTTGTAACTGTATCAACACAGTAAATCATAAAGTCTTTCTGGAAATATGTAATTAGGTTTTGAATATTCTTGTATTTTAATCCAATTTTTAATTTTACTCACAATTTATATCATTAATATCTTTTTAGATGCGATATTTTTACTCATCAAATGATTCATTTGGTTAACTATAATTAGAATAATGATGAATAAAATTATTGATCTCATTTTAATGAGGTCAATAATTTTATTCATCAGGATTCTAATTATAGTCCTTCCTTTAATTAAATGATCCTTCCTTTAATGAAATTGCTACAATACAATAGAGGTCTTAATCGTAAAATCGGTTCATGTATTTATAATATCTCCCAACATCCCATCTTTTATTATTTGCAAATCACCAGTAGATACATATTTGTGCTCTTTATTAATAAAATATTTGTTTTTTGCACAGTTGAAATTTTGGAGTCATTCTTGAAATATTTAATGCTATTTTAATTAAAAACTAATCTCCCTCTTTTTTCCCCCTAAATTTATGAATTTCTTTATTTGTAATATTTTTAATTGGTAGAATATTATTACCATTTTTAAATTAATGGTATGAAATTACATACCATTAATTTCTTTGGTTTTAAGATTTTTTATTTGGTAGTTTGTAACAGCTTTGATAATATGTAAATATTGGAGATCAATTCTGTTATCATTATCTGGAAAATTTGAAGGTAGGCTTATTTTTAACTTCAAATTAAAAATAAGGAAAAGTTAATGTTTTTCACAAAATAAGTATTTTTAAAATTATTATTTAATTCTCAAAACTATTTTTTATCATTTCAACTTGATATAACGTTTTGCTATCAAATCTATGACTCTTTCTTCATTTTTTTCACCATATTCATATTTTCTGTTCTTTAAATTTTATAAAAATCATTTTTAACTTTGTGTTTTATAACCTGTAAAACAAAAAAAAAACAAAAACAAAAAAAAAACATAAGGATATATAGTATTGTAAAATTTATTAAAATAATTTTTCTCACTCTAAAATCATTTTTAGTGTTTGGTTCCTTTTTGAAAACCGAGAAATTAACATTGTAAAAATTATATCAATAGATATGACTTACCTCAATGTTAAAACATTTTCTAAACTATTCTTGTTTTTAGTATTTAGAGTCTTAACATTTTTATGCTGATTTATTTTAATGTTTATGCGATAAGCGTTCAAAAGGTCCTTAGAAATTCAAAGAGATGGTGCTCATGGCATCAAAAATTGTTTAATTTTAGTGAACATCATGATTCACGAGACAGTTGCATGAGTCTCAGTTGCTGTTATGTGTTTCGCACTGTAAAACTTCCTGGTCATAACTTTTCTGGCCGATGGGACTCTCGTTGCCTTTTTTGTAAAAGATTCACGAGAAACAATCTAGTGAATCTGTTATAAAAAACATTTTGATTTATGCTGACTTTCTAGTGCATAATGAAGAATCCACGTCTCACCAACGGAGGAAACTTGATGGAAAATGACGTCAAGAGCTCAATGCAACAGCAATCAATTCTTGATTTATTGTAGCAAATGACTACCAAATCAAAACTATCTTATGAATTAATGTTAAATTTTTTTCGGCTCTGCTTAACAGATGGCAGTACCCAATGATAACAAAAATTTACCTTAAAAGTGCCATCTACCTTCATATAAAATTAGTAGAATGATTCAAAAAAATCATACATCAAATAAATAGTTATAAATAAATATATATATATATATATATAAAATTTGTTTTTAGTAGAATGATTTAAAAAATCATACATCAAATAAATAGCTAGTTAATCCATTACGTGATCAAACTTCACTACCAGCTAATTGGAATTCTGTCCCATTTTGGAAATCAATACGTTTTTAGATCGTGAAATCTTGATTGGGTTCTTAGATATTTAAATATTTTAGATCCTCTTGATTTAAGAGTGGTACCATGTATTGATTTATAAATGTGTTGAAACTTTCGATTATCGTTAAATCGATGACTAAGTTGGACCTGTGAAAATTATTCGTGGCATTAATTTAACCAAAATACAAAAGAAAAAAAAATGTCGAGGAAAAGCAATCTTGCTATTTTCTTATAATGAAAAGCATTAAAAGTATCGGAAACTTAAAGAAGTATTTTTTAGAATCTAAATTACAAATTCAAATTAAGTCCTGTCATATAATACCCGTACGCGTTTTATTACTCATACACTGCTTTCTATTTCAGCAGCAAAAAAACAACGAAAGCCTCTTCTTATATTTCTAAAGAAACATAAATTCAAGTACAGGAACTTTACAAAAACTCAAAATAAAATGTGTTTTTTATTGATTATTTAATTAATATAGCATTTTGAAACTGTACGAGGGTAGTTAGCGACGGATTTCGTATTTGTAAGCCTAGGTCAAGTGACGAGGGTGACACCTGAGCTGAGACCTCAATTTATGAATTCCATCCCCACACAAATCTGAGGGCCAGGATCCTTAACTGATTTGACGTGAATTAATACCTCAACATTACGGAGATATTGTTGTACCAGGACTCGAATCCGTCATACGACAGAAACAGCGCAGGTCGAGAGTTCAGTACCATGACCACTAAGTTACTATTACTTTAAAACAGAAAGTGGAGTAAATTAAATATAATAATAATAATAAATAATGTGTGTGTGTGTTCTAAAATAGAATATATAACGCAGTGTTGTATTGTATGTGTGTTTAATGAGATAAACGGGATTTTTTTGCATTTGTTCTTAATAGACCAAAGTATGAAAAACATAAAAATATCACACAATAATATTTTTATAAACAATAAAAATAGTTTAAGAAGTACTTTGGTGTCCGGAAGTTAGGCATAGTTGGCAATAATATTAGGAATTCTAAATTGGAATGGCGGTAGACTTATTATGTGAGCATAAAGCGATTATAAAATAAGGACACAATGCGAAAGAACGCAAATAATCACTTGTATTATTTAAAAAGAAAATTGGCAATAGGAGGATTTGATACCTTAAAAAACTGGCCATAGGAGGATTCAATGCCTTAAAATACAGGCCATAGGAGGATTTGATACCTTAAAGAAAACAATTGAAAAACTAATTTATCTTACACTTTAATAAAGTGTGTGGTTACCTCTCACAACTAGGTACGCTTAACAACGATTTCCAAAAATTGCTATGGCATTGTGGATGAATTGTGCACTCAAAGAGTTCTAAACCTCACGAAGAGCTCATTTCAGCTGTGATACGGATCTTGGTAGGAGCGAAAGAACTACTGACTATATATCTCTCGAGCATATCTCATTCATTTTCTACCGGATTCAGATAAGGTGAATGAACAATCATGACAAAAATTGGATACTTTCAGTTTCATAGAAGTTGTCGAGCTGACTCGGACGTGGTGAAAAGACTTTTTTACTATACACATGAACTCAATATCGACAGTACCTCGGAACAAAAGAGCATAAGGTTCACGAACTTCATTTATGTGTTTTTTTATCAGTCTGAGTTCCCATATCAAAGTTTGTTTAGTAGTTCATTCAGACGCATGCCCGCACCATAATATCTTTCGACGGAAATAATATTTTTCTATTATTTTTCAAGAGTGAAAATGTGTTCCACATTCTCACATATCGTTAGCATATGACAATCAATGTTCAATCTTATGTGAGATTAGTCATTAAACGTCACACTGGCTCACTTTACAAAACTCTATTACTGAAATTACGAACTCTAGTTTAAGCGAGTGCGTTTATGCGGAGATGTGAGAGGAATACAAATAGTGGATTGTATGACACTGAGGCCAACGTGGTTGAGTTTCCAGTAAACAGTTTGTCTGAAAACTTCCGTTGCGAGCGTTGACACTTTGGTACTTTCCATTGACTTCGAGCAGTTATTGCCAGATATCAATTTTAGCGAATGGTTGTGACCCTTGCCCAACCTGGTATATTTCGTAGGTTAACAGCTTCTCTCTATCTGAAATCTCTGCCGTAAGTCACACACTGATGCCAGTTCAGTATAAGAGACACTTTGGCTTATGATAGTCCAGATTCAAGCATTCCAAGGATTCTTCCTTTCTTAAACATATTCTTTAGACTTCTTTAAGCCATATTTCGTTCTATTTAACTGTCAACAAAGTTCTTTCTCACATTAATTTCACAAAAACTGCATTATAACAGCTTGAGTCAAGCTAGCCGTTTTATCCTCATTTCGACGCATACAAAAATTTTGCGCATGAAGAAGACGACTGAAATGTTTCTGTATAAAGACACAGTTCCATCTTCAACAGATGATTCTACACAAGTTATTTCAATTAAATTCACCAAATTTTACTCACACTTTACACATTTTACGAATTATGCTCAACTTAAGGATACCAGTGTATTCTTTATGTGTGTGTGTGAAACAGAGCTTGTTGAAAGTAAGAAAATTTTAAATAATACCTTTAGGAAAATTAAACTTTACTTAAGAAGCTCAGGTACCAATTTATTTTTTTAAATTTTATTGATAACAAGAATAAAAACGTATTAACTGTAAATTCTATCTTCTTTTGACTCGATTCATGAGGTTCATAAACATAAGAGTCTTAACATTTGAGTTTTCGTCAAGTAATTAAAATTTGAAATGATTAAATTTGCATATTATAAATAAATTAGGTAACTTAAAAATGAAATCGCTATATACATATATATATATAGCATATTTAAAGCGATTTCGTGTGGTTTTGCATGCATCATAGTTTTATGCGGTAAAATATCATAGGAACATTAAAAAAAACCTTTATAATAAGGAATGTGTCCCTCATACCTTGAATGCATTAGCGTCATCGATTTTTCATGCTGTCAAGTAAGTTGCCAGGCACCGAAGTGAGAAATGAAGACCAAACACGGAGCAAGTCTTGTTCCAGCTGAGGCTTGAATGAATGTAATGACCTTGGATGAGGGCTTAATGCAGCAACATGTATACCAAGATAATTTCAAAGATGGTCTATCGGATTCAGGTCTAGAGATAAAGCTGGAAATTTTTCTTATGCTCTAAACGGTGACCCTCAAGATAATCCTCAACAACCTTTTTGGTTGAGGTCGTGCTTTATTATCCATCAGAATTCAATTCTTACCATCAGCATCATCATATGGTCGGACATCTGGATCAAGGATCTCATTCCGACGGCTCTCACCAGACTCATACTCATGCAGGTCAATGTGACCACCGATAAGATTCCTTCCCAAATCGTAACTCCGCCACCTCTATAACTATGTCTTTCATCAATGTTGAATTAATGGTACCTGTTGCGTTGTTGCCACCAGGTCAGCAGACGTCCTGAATCGCTCTCTTATGTTAATCTGGACTCGTCTGTGAAGGGTACAGAAGCCCATTGTTGTTTGGTCCTTGTCCAACATAAGCGGACCCTTCTCTGTCGTCCGTTGAGGGGAAAGCACACAACTGATAATTTTGAATAGAGATCTACATTATGAAAGCATCTTCTCACCGTAGTAGTGGAAAGTTTTCTCCCCGATGCTACAAAGAGGACTGCAACGAGGTGCGGCACAGTAGTGGTTCTTCTCCTTCGGGACGAAAGATCTAAAAAATGGTCTTCAGCAGATGTTGTAGAGTGGTTTGCCTGAGCACATATCTTCTGGGCACAGAATCTTTGAAATGATATTGATGCCAAAGTCATTAAACCACACTACGAGACACACTGAAACGTCTAACAGCATGAACCTGTGACAACCCCATTTCTATCCATCCGACACCTTTACGAATCAAGCAAACAACTTCTTTTAGATATTGCTAGACTGTTCTGACTATTGTTAAAGAAACTGCTATTAACAGCTGAAAATCAATAAAACTTACACACGAAATTGTGAAAGCTTAATATTTGCATATTTTTTTCTCACTCGTATATACCAGTTCTTTTCTTTAAAACGAAAGTGGTAGCTATCGTTTTTACATAAGTTCTTTTAAGGTCCGTTATTATCATTCATATAAATTATGAGTCTTGTTGTTACTAACATTTTTTTCATGGTCAGGTTCGAAAAAGCATGTAGTACCTTAATTTTTGGGGAGGCCAATATATATATATATATATATATATATATATATATATTTTCCTTATGTACACATTCTCTGGACCATTCTACTCCTTTACCAAACAACTTATTACCAACCAATAGTATGCATCCTTTTACACTTTTAAAACAACCAAACAACAGTTTGAGTCTTTTTTAAAATTCATTTAAAGATAACGTGTTTTTTTTTTTTTTTTTTTTTTTTTTTTTTGTATTTCGAGTAACTGATATCCATCTTGAAACTTATTGTTCGTTTGAAGATTGCTCTACGCTTCTATATATGTATTTGAATCTTAATTTCTTTGAATTTTTGTAAGTAATTTTTATATTTTGATTTGTTGATAATTTTTGGAACTGTAGATTTTATTTTTGTAATCTTTATCACTGAACTTTTTTTGCATCTTTTTATCATTTAACTCTTTTGTACTTTGGATTTCCCAGTTTAGCCTACCAAGTCGCAAAGGGTGAAGGTTGTACCATGAAACTAGTTTAACCCTGCTTATTTTGTCCTCAGCCCCAAATTGCTTTTTGACTTGCTGGGCTCTATACTTTCATTAATCTTTTAATTTGTTTTTATATTTCTGTCAGGCTTTTTGTCTTCTTAAGTTTTTTTTAATTATTCTTTCATACATTTTTAGTATCTCTCTCTCTCTCTATGTGTGTGAGTGTGTGAGAGAGAGAGAGAGAGAATTGATAGCATGAAAAAATTTAAAGACCAAAGAAATATTTATGTTCTTTTTTCAGTATCAGTATTAAAACAGTTCATTTCAATACCTTTTAAATGCTTTACTCTTCATTTGTAATATTTAGAAATAAAACATATCTCTTAAAATAAAATTCAAACTAGTCCTCAAATATACTGTTAAAAATTTATGGAAAGAATACGCATAAAATCTAGGTACGAAAATCTTAAGATTTCTTGGAATGTTTCGTATTTTCCATAAGTAAACAAAATACAAGTTATCATTACGTGAGGCTCAGAGTATGTTGAGTGGGTAATTCAAAAATGATGTATTTCTCACAAGGTTTCGAATACATTGCATCGGACGCTTTACTTTTTCTTCAAATGTTATGTAACTATTTATTATACGTACCAAATTTGCTAAAACATATCAATATTCCTAAAACAGGCATATTAGTTATGAGGCATCTATATACATCGATATACAACGTTGTTTAAATCATAACTGTTTATGTTACGTAAGCGTAATAAATGTAATTATACTTTTCTTTTTTGTCCAGTTTTCTGTGTCTTATTGCCGAAGCTAAGAATCTGTTATATTTATCGTTAATGTTACTGTCTTTAAATAGGAACTTTGGAATACATCTTCTGTTTGCGATATGGTATTTAATGCAATATCTTTGTTGATCCTTCTTAATTTCAGAGAAATACGTGAATAATTGTAGTTATACAATTGATTAAGAAGGACATTTCTCTTTTATATGTTATAGAATTTTTTAAAATTCATTCGCTATTTATGTTAAGCATAATTTTATTTAAAGCCTTTATGCCTATTTGCTTCTTTGTTATCTTAGATATTACGTTAGATCTCTTTATAATTTGTATCATTTAATTGTTTTTCCTTTTGTATGGACAGTTCAAAAACACCTCTTGAATGAATCAGTATTTTTGTAATAGAAGATAAGTATGCAAATTATTTTTAAAATCATCATTACGAAAAATTTAAATTATTACGTATCAGTAACTTTTTAATCAAATTTAGTGATGAAAATATAATAACGTAGTTTTTAAACTACGTTTGAATTTATTATAAGGAATTAATATAATCTGAAATTTTGAGGAAAAAATTGTACATAAAAATGTATAATTAATATAGTTTAAAAATTCTGGTAGACATAAATCAGGCGCGTCTTGTGGGAAAAAAATTTCATAATCATTAAGAGTACTCAATAAATTCAATTATGATATATTATCAAATATTGGAATTTGACAGAAATGGAGTTTCACAGTTTAAACATTTTTTTCAACATCTAATCTAATTCTTCGTAACTAATGAAAGTAAAACAAACTACGTTTTTTAATGAAAAAAAAGATTTGATAATACTAGTACAAAAATAACTGACATTTTGTTGGAATAGTTGGAATACTCATATTTTATTATTTACAATAAGCCCAACTTAATATAATAAAGTAATTAAACTATTTATTAAAATAAACAAATATAAATCTATCAATTCAGGTAACAATATACATGAAAAATATATATATTAATAAATATACAGAGCCACTTTAAGTACTCCAAAAATGTAATCTTCATTTTTAAAAAACTGCTTAAATTATTATTATTTGACATTTAAATGTAAAGATTTATAATCGATTATACATTCTCTATTTGACACGATAGATAAAAATTATCATGAAATCTACTAATGTAAATTATTTTTATCTATAAATCTGAAACTGATCTCTTAATGATCTTGCATTCTTTGCACTTTCACAGAATGATCATACCTGATGCAGTTTAACACGACCCTATCAATTCGATAGTTAATTGGATATAATTTAATGTACCTCTAGTTCTAGTATAATTTAATATAGTACAATTATTTTACTGTTTAATTAAAATGCTTTTATGAAAAATTTACTAATTTAATACATATTATGTATTATGCTAAGATAGTAAAAAAATGAATTTTTATAACAAATTTTTTTAAGAAAAATCATAAAGTGATTATTTTCTACAATGTAAGTGAAAAAATATTTTCGTACGATGCTACTAAAAGCATTTAATACATAAGTCAATAGCATCTTGTTTTGAATGCCTTTATAAATTCATTAAATTATTAAATTTTGTATTTTTTAAGTTTTAGGGGAATTGCAAGATTTGTAAAAAATAAATTTTTATCGAAATGCAATATCTAATACTTAAAAGTCATTAAATATCTATTACAAAAGATGATTTCAAATGAAGCTGCATTAAATTACCAATTCATACGACTAAAATATATTTTTGTTTCCTTTATCATAATTTACATTTTTAAATTGGAACTAATAGCATCACAATTTCCTATTTCTAGTTCCTTCTAATATTTTGAAATTAAAAATAAAGTTTTTTGTAAATATATTAATGGTAAACCACAGTTTTTTCATTTCTTAATAGTTATTTTATAACATATATCTAGTTTGCTAGTTTTAAGAATACTAAATGTACACTCATTTGCGAAAGCTTTAATTGTAAGCTTGTTATTCTTGGGGTAGGTGGGTGGAAGAAATAAAAAATTCATCCATGAAACAAATTTTTTTCACTGTCAAATTTACTTTTAATAAAATATTACAAATAATATTTAATAATGGGCTCGAGTTCTAATCACATCAAAACACTATTGCAGACAGCTACATAGAATAGAATAGACATATA
>BMAW01079703.1:0-13940 GCA_019974015.1 Nephila pilipes | reverse complement strand
GGGGGGGGGGAATCTTTAAAATGTAAACATTTACGTGGGTTTACCGCGGTTAGTAACAACTGACCACAAAATCTTCGAAATAAACTAAAGAGGAATAAAGTATAGAAATATGTAATTTTTTTTAATTATAAAAAATGATTATTTGTTATAAAAATTCCTTTTGAAAAATCTGAAATGTATTTCATTTAAAATTATGTATTCTGAAAGAAACTCTCCCCCTCTCTCGATAAATTATTTAGTAATTTTTTTTATTTCGGAAAAAAAAAAAAACCGGTTAAATCACAGTAATCATTTTCAAAAAAGAGAATTTTTTCCCCTGTAACATTTTTCTCGTAAAAATTATTCCTCGTTATAAAATCATTTTAAGGGAATTTATTTCGTAATAGATTTTATTATGCTTTTCAAAACCGATACTTGATACAGATAAAAAAATTATGTTCGTGAATATTCTGTTCAACATCATTCACCCCAAACAATTGCCATGACTCCCCGGAAGAACTGCAGTCAGACGCAGTAATCGAGCCAGCCTTATTCGTTTATGTGAAATTGAAAGTATTCAAGACGTGATATCTCGGAATTAATATTAATACGAAGTAACTCGATATTAAACTCCATTTCATGCGAAGTCTAACCGGTCACTTAAAATTTTTTTTGTTTGGTTTTCTTTTAGCTTTTCTTTTATTAAGAAACTGGGTTACTTTAATTGTGGCGATTACTCGGTCCGAGTTCCGCCTGCTGTTGAAGAAGAAATAATTACGAAGATAATTATAATCACCGAAAAAGTTTGCGCTTTTCCGAAAATTAGGGATTTATTTGTTAAGTGTAACCGCGGGCCTTGCCTTATGTATGTTTGTTTGTATGGTTAGCTTTAGGTGGGTTGTTACTACTCGATTCAAACGGTATCCCATATTTGAATTTCCTTTTTCGCAAATATAAAGACGTCAGATTCTCTATTATCTCATTCAAACGAGATTGTTAATTCGGCTAAGAAATAATTGCAGTTTTTCGTAAAAGTAGTTATCTTTTATATTGCAACGATATTTCTAACCTGTTGCCCATTTGATATTCTTCATTGAATTCGAAACAGGCGGCAGGCTATAGTTCTGGTTAACATCGCCTCTTTTTTGTCGTTTTGTAACTTATTTGAAGTTGAAGTTTTCTGTGGGCTCCTGGGCCGCTTGCGGCATTCAAGCCCGTATCTTGCATTTGTGTTGAATAATGGCGGTGGATGGAGAAATTTTCATGCTTGATGTAGTTTTAAATCTGTTGATGTTGAAGCTTGAAGAACTGATAGATAAAACGATTTCTGCTGTATTATTAGATGAATGGAAGGTAAGGTATTAAACTAACAGATTAATTAGATGGAAAACAGATTAATTAACTAAGCTGTTGGAGAATATTGAAAAAGTTTATGCTAAACAATGAATGAAGGAGTGAGCTGAAAGGCCGCTTTCTGATTGGTTGGTGAGAAGAGAATGAGGTTGGGGAAAGAGTCGTGGTACGCCAAGCAGGAGGAGAAGAATGTTGAATGGAAAATTTAACGTAAACTTTTAAATTTGTATGAAAAATAGAAAAGTTGAAATAAAAAATAATATAACCCCAGTGAAAGACTAGATTTTTTTTGGACATGGGTTTTCTTTCAAACTTCACACTTTGCTTAACATAATTTTTTAAAACTTTAAATTTTAAGAGCAAAAGAAATCATTGAATAAAATTGTATGTATTCAATAATTAGTTATAATAATTTATTTTAATTGATGTTTAGTAAATTTATCATCTAAAATAAATACGTGCAATTTTTTTTCAACTCAATTGAGCATTATGTTAATCAGTTGAGCTGCATGTCATTAAAATTAAAGCTAACGATAAATTATTAAACGACGGTTTTGGCGACTTGGTGAGAAACATGGTGTAAAATTTAATTCTTTAAATAGTTTTAATCAATTAATTCTTATTAAATTATCGTATTATCATCCCAAACAATCGTGTATAGAAAATTTCAGCTCAATTGATGGGGTTAATTCTTGCGTTTATTCTACAAGGAGAGGAGAGAGTATTATTAATTTTTATTTGAAAAGGTCTACCATTAATGTATGATTCTAAGAGATGGAGAAATATAATTTGTCTTTTTTGTTGCATTTTTTATTGTTAATTTTCAAAATAGAATACACTTTGTGACGTCCCCTCATCACTACTTAAGGTTCCGAACAATCGAAACTCAAATATTCCACCGAGAAAGAGTCCGTTAAGACGAATCAAAATAATTTTATTCTATTCTTTAAAAGCCACGATAGCCTAGAGGGCATGTTCACGGACTCGCTGCAAGCATTGTTTTTGTCGAGTCGAGGGTTCGAGTCTTGATGCCACTGAATACCCGCCATGTAGCAGGGCTGATGTACGTTATATATGAGGCCCCAAGTTGGCGCTGTGTTGAAGTTTGGAGAGGGTGGTGCCAGTTCAAGTGTCGTCCTTGTCACTCGATTGAGACTCAAAATGGAGATGTCCGTTGCCAGTAATCCTCGTGTTGCTTCTGAGTGTAACGTTAATAAAACAGTCAATCTTTTTAACATATGTATTTCGATGAAGCGCTAACAGCGCCACCTGTCGTGACGATTGAACATACTCTTTTCTTCCTTTTCCGTGACGTCTTCTCTTGTTTACGACGGCTGTGACGGAAAAAAATGAATGCGAATTATTATGTGCAGATAACATTTCTTTTTATTCCGGCGGTTGCAAATAAAAACCGCCCACGGCGAGAATCGAATGAAATTGATAAAGTCGTTTCTGGGAAGCACGGGCAGGGAGGAAATTGTGTTGTCACTTTCTTCGAGTGGAACGGGGTCAAGAGACGAGATTAAATTTAGCAGCTCGTGTTCGATTGCGGCCACAACTGTCCACCCCGATGTCCGACATAAAAGGAAGTGTTTGATGCCTGAAATATCGATTGCACTTTGAATTCTGGCCTGTTCGTGATAGCGAAGGCAGAAAGTTTTGGGTGCAAATGACGTATTTCAATTACACAAGACTATTATAATCTGCTCCCCTTTTTTTCACGTTGCTTTTGTGTGTGCTTCTTATGACTGCGTTATAATGCTTTTTACTTATTTAAATGCATGACCGAAACAATTGAAATTAAAACATTCAATTCTGAAATTTGTTTGTCAAACTTTCGTTTATGCGAATAATTTATATTCATGTATTATGTGTTATGGATATTTTTGATTCGATAAATTTTCTCAACTTTTTTGCGTGCTTTTTTCAAAAAAAAATAGGATTTTTTTTAACATTGTATTCAAGATTTTAAGTTTTAAATTTTTCATTGTATTTTTTTTAATATCATGGTATATTTTATGTCATTTTGTGTTCCTCCGGAGGATGCCAGCTCAGGTGTCGTCCTCGTCATTTGACTGAGGTTCTAAAATACGAGGTTCGTCGCCAATAGCCCTCGTGTTGCTTCTCTGTGCGACGGTAAATAAATCATTGTGTTCATTTCTTAATGTAATTTTTTTAAAAAATGTTGCAAAAATTTAAACAAATTTTGGCGCTGCTTAGCTAGAATTGGCTCTTTCATTATAAACCTCTACATACTCGCTCACTCACTCATTAAATTATAATTATTTTAGATTCATATTGTTTACTTCACAATATTAATATCAATTTTGTACTAGCAAATATGAATGAAACAAATTTGTATACCCTAATTTATTAAAATAAAAGTATTCAATGCCTTATACTTTATTGAGCACTAAAATTATGCGCGCGTTTTCCATTAAAAAAAAAAAAAGGGCGGCTTCACACTTAGAGGAAGAATCTGCGTATTTTCCCGTTCTCCACAGTTTGAAACAGAATACGGAAATATAATATCTGTTGGGAGTCATTAAGCTAAAAAAAAAATTTTTTTTTCATAGTATTGGATGTCCCAATAAAACGTTTGAATATTTTGTATCAGTGTAGCTTCCTTGTTGATTCAGGTGAAGTCGAGTGTTGTTTCTGAGGCAAAAGTGATCCCCCTCCCCCTCTCCGTGCTTTTTTTTTGTGCCGTGTTGAATGTTTGATATAGGTGGATAGTTTCTTTGTCAAAAATTTGGAAGAAATCAATGCCGAGTTACAAAAAACTAAAGCTTTTTTTTAAAAATGAATGCTTGAATCGTATCATTTTATTTATTTAGCTTTTTAAGTAAATGTATAACTATATTTGGTTCGAGGGACATACATTTGTGTGTGTGTATCACTGATGAATTTTTACTATTCTCGCATCTTTTCAGAAATATATCGTATAATTCAATTCTGCGAATTCTTTTATCATTAACTGAATTTCGGAATATGTAAGTGGTAAATTCAATTTATCCTCTTCTATCTTTTTGAAATAGGTTTTAATGCGGAGAGATTGGAGTTAAAAACAACTTCTACTTTCACTCTTGGAGTAGCGTGAATCTTGTTTGCCAATAAACTTCCCGATCCCCAGTTAGGGAAAAAAACCCGTTTTCTGGAATATAGAGTCTCATGCCAATGGCCTTTTTTTCTTGCTTTGTAGTTTGCAGTGTCATACCCACCCCTTTACGAGCATTTTCTGAACTTTACTTTCGTTACAACTTCGGTGTTCAGTTGCCCCCATGTGGTATAGTTTCTTGTAAGATGTCCACAATATAAATAAAATATTCTTTATCACATTTACGGACAGTACGGTTACAGCCGTGAAATATTTATCCGTTGGTCCTACCGTCATGATTATTTCCCATAATAAATAAACGAGGGCTTGAGCATTCACAATATTATGTTTAAAATTTTGATAATACAAATAAATTGTCCAATCAGGATACATGTCAATGGTAAAAAGTGATTCAAAGAAGGAATATTTTAAAACTATCCGCGAATGGGTTATGGAAGAGTTCAGTGAAAATAGATATTTGGGATGCATTATTTTGAAATCAAAATAATTTCCGAGGCATCTTAATTGTTCGCGATTCGAAAATAACTAGAGGGGGGAAAACGCTTATCTACACTCTGATTCTTAGTTTTAACTTATGCCTGTCCAGTTTGGAGTTTTGCAGCAAAACCGCATATCAATAAACAATCCCAAAACCACATCATTAGACAAATATTTAATGCTAACCGATGCGTGAGAAACTCTGACCTCTATAATACAATTAAATTTCTATCTATCCAGAACCACCATGCAAAAAATTGTTTTTAAATTCTTTAAAAACATCTTCCAAATAAAATCCTGATACCACCATACCAAGACCACGAAATTTCCTTCTTAAATTCCACGATGTCTTCTCCAATAGGTAAAGACCATTATTTCAATCCAAAACCGATATCTCTGTATTCGCACTTCGACTAGATTTTTCTTGCAACTCTTTCTTCTGTATTACTGTCATGATACGCTGCTATCTCATTATCTAGGAGCATAAATTAGAACACACTCTCTCCTGCCTCGCCGTCAATGGCGGACTACTACCCTTAACTTAATTTTCTCTGAATATATACATATATTCTCTCCCTTTTTAAATTGTAATGTGAAGTTTTTTCCATTGATAACGCAAAATATGCAGTTCTGGGCAGGGTTGTGCGGAAACGGTGTTCAAAAGTATACCAGATTCGGAGATTAAATGTTGAAAAGCTGATGTGCTCCTGAAAATCCATCAACCATATTTGTAAATCCAAATCATAACAAATATAGTCTTGTGGATGCAATGCAAAAGAAACGCCAATGAATTCATCGTACAAATTCAATTTGAAAATCGCTAGAATTCGCTTTTTCGCAACACACTATGGGGGTTCATGTTTAACGGTCTGTAAAGTCGCGTCGATTCCTCTCCTTCAGTGAAGTGGAACGGGTCTTCCTCCCACTCCGACCGGGATAAGAATAGCGTTGACAGCCTTCGCAGAAAACTCATTGCACCATGCGCATTAAGTGGCCCATAAACTGTGCGTTATGGGAGGAGGTGTCCGGTTTGAAAGATGGTCGTGTGACGTTTCCAGGAAATGGTCTTTCACTCATTGTTGTGACACACTGACCTTGAACGAGAGGCTTATTCATAGAAAGGGACAGGGTTAATTAATTAAAGTCCGCTTCTTGGTTGTGGAAAAAAATTCTTTTTAACCGTTTCTCAAAGCTTTGGGGAATGTTGCGATGCTTTTGCATTCGATTTTACGAAACGAAAAAATTGTTCTCTTTATTCGCCATTCCCTTCGATCCGTGTGGTGACCGGGAATGACAAAATAGTCCCACTGTAGCTCATGCATGTCGTAAGAGGTGACTAAAATGGGTACCCAGTGTCTGGGGGTATAGCCGGGCACCTTACCCCTGAGAATTATATCAGGGGACCTCAGGGACTTGCCTTCTTCAGGTAACTACGGGCATCATGACCCCGAGGCACCCTAGTGATCTTTTTCTTTCCCATGGGGTTTGCTGTCTTTGGTAAACACGAGCGACGCGCCCCCGGATTACCTAGCGATCCTTCTCTATTTTCGACCCTCCTTCTTGTCAACCAATTTGTCTTTTCCTCAATTTCTTCTCGTCTAGACCACAGTTAAATATTGTATGGTGCAGCGTAGCCATATTAGGCTCTTGCGCCAATAAACTTTACTTTCTCACTTGTTCCTTCTTGTCGATCATTCTTTTTCATTGTTTTAATGTCTAGATCACAGATTTACCTTGTTTGGCGCAGTATGGCCACGTCTGGCCCTTGCGCCAATAAAACTTCACTATCATTATCATCATCGCCACTCCCTTCAAGGATTTGCGTTCTGCATGACCCCGAGGTGATCTTTTCTTTGTCTTTGTAAAAAAGGGTGACGCACCAACCCTCAAGATACTCGAGTGATCTTGCTATATTTTCCAGCCTTCTTCATTTGAACCAATATTGATTTTTTTTTTGCTTTGGCCGCGGTGGTCTAATGGTCACGGTCACGATCTCGTGGCTGACGTCACTTTCAACGGATCGTGGATTCGAACCTAAGGGCCACTGAAGACACATCTTGTTTTCAGTGGCCCTTAGGGTCGATTGTACGAAATATCTGTCGAGGTTCCAGTCCACCCGTTGGAGTGGTGTGGGACCCGGGACAGGGAGGTGCCAGATCAGATGTCGTCCCCGTCTCTTGACCGATGTTCAAAATTATGAGGAAGTTGGTCGCCATTTGCCCCCATGTTGCTTGTAAGCGTAATATTAATAAGCAATCAATGAATCAAATTTTCTTTTATTAACAACAAGCGGGGAAAAAAAGGAAGAAATAAACAATGGTAGAGATTAGTGAGGTGAGAGAGTGACATGGGTTGTACAAGTTTTTGAAAGGTCAGTTTACTATTTAATCTCGTCTGTTATTTTATCCATTTCTCTAAAAAAAAAAAAAAAAAATCTATTTTCAAGTTTAAATTATTTCCGAAAAATTCTATTAAAAAGTTCTTGGTTGCATCTTATATACCCGAAAATTAAGTAGCTAAGAAATTTAGCACTTGAATATAAATATATTCTAAAATTACGGATAGTTTAATATTGCGCATAAAATGCCGTTTCGTTTGTTGGAACGATACATTATTTCTTAGCAATTGCATTGACAGATTCTTGAGCGTTTTCTTCGTTTCTATTCCTGTTTCTCTCTCCGATGCCTGTAACAGTTTCAGAAAGAAAGGCAGGAGAAAAAAGGAAAAAAAGAACCCTGCTCCCATCGCTGGACCTCTTCCCACACAAATGTTCGCATTAACCCCCTTTTTATCCTTATTCCGGCACGTGGACCCCAGCCAGACCTTGAGCCGTGAACTGCGCATGTTCTTCGCAACACACTTCGATTGATTATTTTTACAGTTGACTTGGCCCCACATCAACACGGATGACATAAAAACACACACAAGGAAGGAAAGTTAAAAAGAAAAGGGCAACCCTTTCGAAACCGAATTTTTTCGAGAAAAATATTCCCGTGATAAAAGCGAGCCGCAGTGACTTTTTTTTGGCGCGTTCCTCGACAGTTGTGACATGTATACGAGGGAACTTTTTTAAGTAAATGTTCCATCATTCAGGTTTATAGCCGCGAGGCGTTTCGAATTGTGTGTCACTTTTTCTCACTCTCCCCTCCCTGCCCCGGAGGGATTTATTTGGTGTGTGCTTCCATCAGTAAATCAAGCTTTAATAGATCGGAAGTGTTGACAGGGGGTGTGCATTCCTTGGGGGATGTTCCAAGCAATTCATTTTCCCGCGGCTCAAAATATCGAATCTCGTCACTACGTTTTGAGGCTGTCACTTTTGGCGTGTAATAGTTGTTACGATGGGCTCCTGTCGAAGAAGCCAAAACATTGTTTTGTGCGTCTGGATTTCAAGGTATGAATGTGGTAGCTCGGTTGCATGATCCGTGGTTTGGGGCTCGAAACTTGATTTTGTCTGAGGTCATCGCGGGCAGTAATGAGGGATCAGATCTATTTCATGGTTACAGTATCATAAATTTTACTGAAAATAAAGCTTATATTTTCCGTATGTAAAATGTTCTCGTCGGGAAACGTGTCCGATAAAATGAATAACTTACAAAATAATATTGTTTAGACAATGGCGTACCTAGAAATCACTAGGGGGGGGGGCATATCGTCATCGCTATGAAAGTAGAAATTTCTTTAGTTTATAATTCGTCCTTAAACACTTACCCAGAGGCACTTTTCAGAGATAGTACAAATACTTCTTATTCTTTTCTCAGTAGTTGGCAAGATGGAATAATAATTTTTTCTCCTGATGAAGAAAACAATTTTAACACTTGGGGAAGAGCGGTGAAGGTCACGCACCTTATGCTTATGTATGTTGGGACATCATGCATAAAAAAAAAATTATGATGAAATCAGTTTGTTTTATTGGAAAAATGATGCAAAAGATGTTTGTGATTTCTTAGTGTATTAAATAATGTACAAATACTATCTTAAGTAATTATAAATGAATAATATTTACAATTTTTTAAAATTATGTTACATAAATGTATTTTAATATATGAAGGATTGATTCATTAAAAGCATGTCATTTTGAAGACAGTAAAAATATTAAAAGCTTTTTGTATGTGTATATATATTGTATAAAAATTTATTAAATGGGTGGGGTGTTTTTTTTTTTTTTTTTTTTTTTTTTTTTTTTAAAATAAATTTAAGTGACACAATCTGATTTTTTAAAATGAAGAGAACTCTAAAGTCATTAAGAATTATCAACTCATTTTTGAAAGAAGAGCAGATGATATCTTAGCTAATATATCGGAATAAGTAATTTTAAATACATTTTAGAGACATTTTTTTTTTAAATGAAGGAATGGAAGGAGTGAAATATTTTAGCAAACATTCCAAGAATTTTACCATATCAATATACTGGATGTTCTTTGAGCTATCTTAAGTAATGAACAATATAATTATTTACATGGTTTTTTTTTCAGAACTATGAACAAAAGGTTTCACTTTTGGCAAGAATCTTGAAAATCACATTAGTAACAGTTTTTTTTTTTTTTTTTTTTTTTTGAGAATTCTATATTAGTTAAACGATTAATTCAACATTGAAACATGCAGAAGTTTCGTAACATATTCATAGCGAAGACAAAACTGTCATTTTTTGTTGTCTGTTGTTGAAATAATCCATATGGGAAGACCAAATAAAGAAAGATGTCTCGCCACAAATAATAAACAACGCGGAAAGTAACTTCTCAGCCAAATAATAACATAAGTGAATTTAGCCATTCCTTCATTGGACGACGTTTCCGAAAATTGATGTGTTCTTGTATCTGCTGAATTCTTTCAGAAATTGCTCTTAAAACTCGACAATTCTTTACTATTTTTTTAAAATAAGAATTATTTTCAGATGTTATTTTGACTCTGTATTTTCTGTATTTTAATCCTTCCCTTTTTTTTTTTTTTTTTTTTTTTTTATCTAGGTAAGTTTCGTTTTGAACCATACTTTGAAACTGAATTGTGGAACATTGTGGTATGCTTTTTTAAAAATTATTTCCTTTATATTTTATCGATTGTTAATTTTATATTCCGGTTTTATAAATGAAGCCTTTGTCCGAAACTCTAGCTTCACAGCAATTTTTATTCTATCTGTATTGAAAGTAATTTATTATCTGTGAACTTTGAATTCGTATAATATTTAAAATTTTCTTAAATGTGATGAAATATATCACAACATTCGAATTTTTCATATTGAGATAAAAAAAAAAAAAATGTACTGTATTTTACTTTATTCTGAGACAAAACAGCGGAATAGCCGAAAAAAATTAACAAAGAGTACGTATGATTTAAAATCAAAAGGTAATGAGTGAAAAGTTTCAAACAGTAAGTGTTTTTCCTGCTGTAATTAGGAAAAAAAAAATTTTATGCGTGCGTTAATATTTTTAACCAACTGATCAGTTTCAACCGTGGTATTGTGGATGCTAAGTATTGACAAAAAAGAAAAAAAAGAAAAACTAGCATCACGCTAGTTTCGTAATATTTATCACTATTTTTCTCCTGCTATTTTTTTTTTTTTTTTTTTTTATCGATAGACTGTATTAGCTAGCATCTTGAAATTATGCATAACGTAGGGATTCTACTGAGATAAGTTTGCTAGATGTAGTTATTTTATGTACGAGTAATATTTTCGCGCATAACTTGTTTATAAAGGGATAGAAAATATCTATAAGTCAAAGATTAATATACATCCGACGACAGAATACTAAAGTCGTTCGTTATTTGGAAATTTTAATATTTGTCACGTTTTTATTACTTTTTATTTGGATATTTTTCTAATTTTCAATGGAAAATTAAAGTTTTTATTTTTATGACATATTTTTGAATTAGTTGGAAGATTATTTAAAATATGAAATTTTCTCATTGTCACTTACACAGTGATATCATGAGTTTTAACAAATGGTATCCGAACTTTCACTTCCCCATATCCATCCCCTGGATTCATCACTGCATTTTATGAAAGCACGATAATTGTTCAATGAAAATATAATCTCCCACCATTTTATCTGTGTATTTAAACAACCTTAATTTGTGTTTGCTATAAAAAAAAATTTTGAAACATGACATGTCATCGGTAGTTTTTTTTAGGGGGGGGGGATATTTCTAACATGTATGGATAATTTTATTCATTCGCTTTGCGTCCCTCTTTATTTTAAAAAAAAAGTCAATAAAGGAAACTTTTATATGTTTTTCCAGTTCACGTTCAGCATCATCTGATAAAATGTCGGTACTCTGCACGAATAATATATTTTAATTCATTTTTTCAAAATGTTTTGAAAGTCACGTCCCCGTCTCTTTATTTACTTGAAATCTTGCGATATTTATCGCCTGAAGTGATCTTTAAGTGTCAATCACGATATTATGGGGAACTCGTATTTAGTGTCATAAAAGTTTATTAGTCGTCTCTCCCCCCTCCCTCCCTTTCATGTCAGAGTATTTTCTATTTATTATCCTTTGAACACTATGCATAATGAAATGATTTTGTTGGAAGGGAACTTCGAATTTAATCATTTTTGGAGCATAGTTTTACTCTTTTTTTTTTTTTTTTTTTTTTTTTTAAAAAATTAGGTTCACCTTCTTTTTTATTATGTTGGGAAGACGTGCTTAAAAATGCACTATTGCTTTTACGTCTCGTACACTTTTTGCAGCTAGAATTTTATACAAGGGAAAAAAAAAATGCTGGAAAAATATTTTGATTAAAATGCCAAGCTTAACATTTGTTTTTTTTTTTTTTTTTTTTTAAATCTTGACTGGAATTTTTTTAAATTGTATTTCAATTCTTCTTTTTTTTAAAAATAAAATAAGGGATGTGAAAATTTAGAATTTTTAATATAAATTATCAATATTCTTTATGGAATTGCATATGTACCTCCTAGGAAAACAAGATAACTCTAACTTATTTGTATTCTGTGGTTTTTTAGTTCTTAGCTATTTTGCAGAATTGGTTATGAAGTTTCAAAAAAAAAATAAAAAAGAAAAATATGACAATTAAAATCTAAGTTATTTGATTTTTTTTTAAAAAAAAATCAGAAACATTGTGCTCTATCGATTTTTTAAAATAAATTTTAAAAGGTGTAAAATTCCATCGTGGAATATTTTACGTATTTTTTTTATTTGCCTTGATAGACTGAGTAAAAGACGAAGTCGGAGGTTTCTATTGGGACAAAAGTTTTTAGAGAAAGAATTCTTCTTTAATTATCTGATGTTACCTCTTGTCTTTTGAAGAATCCATTCATTGGCAGAAACTCCCGGGTCCTCACCGGGGCATAGCGAATGTATTTTCTGGCTGAATCGATTTTGCGAATGCGGAAAACCTTGACCGAACCCGAAGGACCATCAGTATGTCACTGTGTTAGTGTTAAATTATCGCGATCACATCTGTTCCCATGGCAACAGTCTATTGAGAGAGACGAGACGGCGCCCACTTGCGCCCTCACCTTGAGGATAATTGATCTACACGTGCCGCCATCTCGTGACGGAAGAAATTAAAATTTGCGCATTCCGGAACAAAAAGAAGTTTTGTTTATTGCTTTGGCTAGAATTTAAATGTTATTCGAAATTCAGATCACGTACAAAAAGTAATACTAAAATTTTGTTTTCGGCGGTCAGACCTGTTTTTTAACGGAGGAATTTTTCCATGAAACTTTTTACAGCCTTTTCGAGGAAAACGTCTGGACAATTAAGTCTGCATTATGCATGTAGTAATTTTTTGAAGCCACGACTTTAACTTGCAATCAGTTGTTCTATAACACTTCTGAAAAGTGTACTTGATCTATAGAAATGGTGGATGAACAGAAAAAAAAAATTTCTTCGTGAAAAAAAATGCTAGTTCCATTATTTCATTTTAAGTGCTGACTACTTCGGAGAAAATGGAATTAAAATCTTTTTTGATTTACAAAGCTTTTATGTGTATATTATACAATTTGATTTATAAATGTTTTGCTTATAAGTATTTTTATGTGTAAAGAAAACTCGAAATATATTAAAGCCTTGAGGCCTGTGAAATATTAATGAGATATCCTGTGTATAGAATCCTGTGTCCGAAAACAGAAAAACTTTACCGACTGTTTCTTTTTAGTCCCCATGTTTTTCGGCACGTATTTCTTTTTCTAAGAACGATATTTACAATATTTTTTTTTTTTTCCTCGAATCGGAAGGAATGATGTATCTGGAGTTTGGCCTTGGTAAATTTCAACTAGCCGCATTTATTTTAAGAGGGAAAATAGATTTAATAATTGAGTAAAATTAAATAACAAACACACATTTCTACATGATTGCACCTCGAGATTTGAGTAAAAGGTGGCGCTGCTGAAACAATACCCACACATATGTAATGTGGTGATGAAAGATATTGTGTTTAATATATACACTTGTAACGAATTGTCTTCAAGAGATAATGATGCAACAATAATTTGCCAAAAATCTATAATCATTTTATTCAATCTTGATCAAAAAATATTAATATTGTGCTCAACTAATCGCATTCCTAACCAAATATTATAAAGGATTCTTATTCGGGTATCTCGAAAGACATAATTCCAGATCCGTGGATCCTATTCAACTGTGAGAGATACGTGATATATTGTCACCGTATATCGCCTCGCATTTGTTCTTGTCACTATAGTGTTCCTATGAATCATTTTAATTCCTCTATCTCCTCTGAAATTCACTACTCTTACTCGTATGTAGTAAAGCATCTTTTTAGATGTCACGGTTCTTTCACTAGGCAAGGTTTTCATGTCAAACATCGTAGGAAAATAGTCCCAAAGATAAGTTAAAGGGAAACGCACGTTAGAACCCGTCACACACATTTCATTATAACATATATTGAAATACTTATCGAATTCAACTACAATGCAATTCTCCTGCTGTGCTTCCTAGTTCCGTTCTCCTCTGGAAGTTCCCACCCAAGACTTGAGGAGATCCTTCCTTATATATTTCTTCTTTATGTTTATATTGCTTATTCGCTGTTTGT
>BMAW01079701.1:0-17921 GCA_019974015.1 Nephila pilipes | reverse complement strand
TTTTTTTTTTTTTTTTCAATGATAAAAATTTACGTATGCATTTACAAAATGAGATAAATTGCATCCAAGAAAATGGACAAAAAAAAATCTTCCTCGATATTTAAAACATTGTTTGTTCACAACTTTTATTCATTCCTAAGGCAACTTATTCAAAACAGAAAAACAAAGGTCAGTCAAACGAAAACTGTTTCAAAAGCAGATAAATTTCCTCAATTATCAGAAAATTATTAAATACTGGTTGAATACATTAAACAATTGATGAAAATCACACACATAATTCAAAAACAAAATATTACTACATTATTTGCCTTGAATTGGATAAATCAATTAAAACAGCAAGCATAAAATTAATCCTTCAGCTTTTTGTAACAATTGCATTTAATTACACATTCATTTTGCAAAGTAGTATGCAGAAATGTTTTTTAAATTGCATTGTACATATTTCATTTCTTTAGTTCTTAATAAAGAGCAAAAGACTGCTTTATAAATAAATCATGGATTGCCTTTAAGATTTTTTTTGTTTACAAAGTACTTGTACTATAACAGAATCAATCTACGTATAGAATGCACGAGTTCTTTGTTTTAAAGCTTTGTGGTAACATCTCAGTCAGACAAAAATGTTTTCATCTGTCTTGAAAATTTAAAATTATTTCAAATAGAGTAATTCACAATGAATAAAAAAAAAATTCTAGCTAATTAAATCAAGGAAATGTTAAAATAAACAGCCTAGCAACTACATTTTGGATAAATTAGCATTTTCCAAATGTATAAGAGTATTTTGATATATATATATATATTGCTTTCATTATTTTCAAAGTTTACAAATGAGTGTGTTTTAAGATTCGACTGCATCTTTTTATAAATACGTGTATTACACATCATATGCATGCATATGTTTTATATTCATTATATACAAATATTATAAAGCAGCCCACTCATTATATAAATAATCTTGCTAAGGAAGCCTTTTTAGGCAATACAAAAACAAATAGAAATAATTTCTTTCCAAAACATTTATTCAATTGCAGAATTACTCAAGAGTTTCAAATATCCAATTTGTTTCTTACAGACACTTACTAAACTACCCAAACTTTGTATTTTTTTAAAAAAACAAAAAAAATAGATACAATATACATCACGAAATTCAGACTTTTTTAGTTCAAATAAATTAATAAAAACATGAAAATCTATTTTCAAAATTAATGTTTATAGTCTGATGTGATTCTTTTCTTACAGGAAAAAAATAATTTCAAAACCTTTCCAAGCATTATTCTTACACTAATATTGCTTCACAGTTTTTGAAATCACAACAGCTAAAAAACTACTGAACAATCTCCCATACAATGCATGGCTGTTAGACGCCAGGAAAATCCACTCAACACCTCAGCGAAATTCCTCTAATCCCTGCGATTTAAGTAGACTCGTCCAGTTTTCGGTCTCCCATACGCGGTTTGGGCTGTGAACAGACGCTAGTGAAGTCCTTCCCTCTCCAGGGAGAGGGGCAGGGGTGGTGGAGCCAGGTTGCTTCTGATTGGTTGATCCAGATAAGGCTGCTAGCGAGTAGGAGAGGATCTGGCAAGTGCCATCTGTTGGTGTTGAAGTGAGATTGAAATGCTGTAGCATGGATGTTGATTAAATAAATAATTAAAATATATTTGGAATAGTTTGTGATAAGACGGGATGATTTCTTCTGAGATTGGAGTTGATGGGTCTGTTGAGGCAGTTGATAGTAGGGTTGGGATGATTGTCGAGGCTATTGTAGAAGGTAGATGAGAGTTTACGTATGGTTTGTGGGATGGAGTCCAGGTTTAGCTCGCTATGTAAGATTCTTCTCGGAATAAATATGGGTGCATTGGTTATTATTCTGAGTACACGGTTCTGTAGTAGTTGCAGTCGATTGATGTATGATTGGTAAGTTGCGCCCCAAATTGCGCAAGCATATGTGATGGTTGGTTGTAGGTATTGCAGGTAGATGATTCTTTTATTTTTTAAGGAGAGGGCTGAGTTTCTTCGGAGAAGTGGTATGAAATTGCAGAGAGTCTTCTTGAATTTTTTGCAGGTTTGATTGATGTGAGAAGTAAAATGTAGGTTATTGTCCAGGATAACACCGAGATAATTTGCTTCTTTTTTCCATGGGATATTTTTTGAAAAAAGACGGAGGTTAGTGATGTTGATGTCGGATCTTGTATTTCCTTTGCGAAATATCACAGCATTTGATTTGTCAGTATTTATGGCTATACGCCATTTGGTTAACTATTTCTGTAATTTGCGTAGATAGAGTTGAAGAGCTTGCGCTGCCAAAGTGGGGGTGCGATGTTGGCTCAGGAGAGCGGTGTCATCCGCAAATAGGCATACATCTATAGTGGTCGAGGTGGGAAAGTCACTCGTGTACAAAGAATAATAAAAGGGAGATAAAATTGCCCCCTGGGGACAGCCGGCTATAATAGATCCTTTTCTTGATAATGCATTATTAATTTTCACTTGAAAGGTTCTTTCGTTCAAGAAACTGTGCGTGAGGTGAATTAAGTAGTCTGGAAATTGGAGTGAAATCATTTTGTAGATAAGCCCGTCATGCCACATCCGATCAAAGGCTTTTTGAACATCTAAAAAGAGGCCTATTGTAATTAAATTATCGTTGAAACCGCTAATGATTTTATCTGTCACCCGAAGTAGTTGGTGTTGTGTGGAAGTATTTGCTCTGAATCCGTGTTGAACTGGGGGGATGATGTTGTGCTCTTCAGCAAATGATTGAAGTCTTTTTAGCATAATTTTTTCAAAGATTTTAGCTATTGTTGGGAGAAGGCTTATAGGACGATAGTTTAGAGGTAGGCTTTTGTCTTTATCTGGTTTTGGCAGAACAGTGATAATCGCGTTTTTCCAGCATTTGGGGAAATGTTGAAATAGTAGACATTTATTAAATATTTTTGTAAGGTGAGTAATTGCATTTATTGAAAGGGATTTTAAAACAATATTTTTAATGTTATCATCTCCAGGGGATTTTTTGTTTTTTGTGTTTAAAATTATTTCGCACACTTCTTCGGGTGACGTGAGGGGAGGGGTAGAGGGTATATTTCTTCTGAAATATCTATGGACGTGTCTCTCAACCAGTTCTATTTGTGAATCAGAATATGGAGTTCGATTTTCCTGGAAGGAGTCTTCAAAGGAATCTGTAAATAGGTTTGCCTTATCGATCGTACTGTGTACGAATCCTCTGTAACCGAGTAGGGGAGAAATAGTTGCTTGAGCCGTCTTTTTAAATTTATTCACTATTCTATACAGAGAGCAGTCATATGTATTAGCTTCTTTTAATTCTTTATTAATGATGTGTTGTTTAAATTTCTTCAGAATGGAGTGAATAGTTTTTTGCAGTTTGTTGAGATCTTTTTTAATGTTGGGGTCACGTATATCTTGCCATCTTTTTCTTAGCCTGTTCTTATTTTGGATAAGTGTTCTGATTGGTTGAGGGAGAGGTGGAGGTGCGTGGGGGATGAATTTGGTGGTACTGGATTGGTCTATTGTGAGTTGGATTTTTTTCGCAAAGTTGAAGGCTGCTGCATCAAGATCGTCGATATTATTAATAGTAGGGTTTCCATCAATAGTATGATGCAAAGTTTCCTGAAATTTATTCCAATTAGTAAACTTGTAATATTTGTTTTTTGGTGGTGATAAGTTGTGGAGTTGGATGTTAAATATGAGGGGGAGATGATCGCTGGAGAGTTCTTTAGTGATGACAGTAGTATTTTCTAGGCCTTTAGCGATGCCAAAGTCAATAGTTGAGGGGGTGTCTCTGGATCTATTTCCGATTCTAGTGGGTCCGGTGGGGGTGATTAGATTGAGTCCATAATGATGTGCAAAATCGAAGATTTTTATACCAGCAGAATTTTGATTACTTCTTCTGTTCCAGGTTCTGTGCTTAGCGTTAAAGTCACCAAGTAAAAGGCAGTTTTGTCTATTTCGAATAATTTTTTGTAAGTCAGGTATCAGGTTACCAATTATTCCTGGTGATCGATAGGTAGAACAAATTAGAACTGGTTGAGTGCTAGTTTCAATGTTAATTGCAGTAATGTTTAGGGAATTTGTATTGATGTTTATTTCATGGTGAGCTATAGAGTTTTTAATTAATAAGGCTGTACTACCACCTCTGTGAGTGAGGCGGTCAGTACGATAGGTAGTGTAATTGGGAAAATTAAAATTATCGCAAGGACGGAGAAAGGTTTCTTGTAGAGCTATTATATCCGGGTTATTGTCGTTTATGAAGAGTTTAAATTCGTCTATTTTATTTCTAATGCTGTCTGCATTCCAGCACATAATTTGTAATGAGGGATGGTTGTAATTAGGTGTATTAGACATTAATGGGGTCAATTTGGAGGAGGGTCATGATTTCAGTAAAACAATCGGATGTGGGCTTTCCGGATTTGGATATGGCTATAATTTTTTTTAATATGCGAAACATTTCAATGCATTCTGGGTCTTTTAATTGTTGAAATATGTCATTGATATTTGAACTGGAAGCTTGGGGGGTGGGTGTAGTAGGATTGATAACTTGAGGATTATATTCTAAAGAAGTTTTTAACGCTTCAGCATATGTTGATGGCGTGGTGTGGAGGTTCGGCCGTGCGGTTCTTTCTTCTCTTTTTTCTTTGAGAATATTTTTTAATTTTATTCTTTGCTCGTTGGTTGCTGACTTTTTGGTATCTTTTTTGGGTCTGTTGAGTGGATTCATCGGGCAAAGTAGGTAATTGGCTGTGTGTTCACCTTGACACAGTCCACAGGTAGGAGGAGTGTCGGTGGCCTTCGTGCAGTTTCTGGTTAAATGCGGACTTCCACACTTCAAGCATTTTGGATTCCGTGTACAGTATTGACTGTTATGAAAGAACCCCTGACAGCGATAACACTGAGGGGGTCCTATCTTCTTTTTTAGGGATTCAACTTCAATTTTCAGGGAGCAAAGTTCCGTGATGTTGAATATGTCCTTGTTAGTGTCGGTTTTCGGGAGAGATACCAAGAAGAGTGGCATTGGGGTCGCAGTCTTCCTGTTTTGCAATATGTGGCAATTTGAGGGCGAGAAGCCAAGTTCAATTAATTCGTTGATTATCTCCTCAGGGGGCATATCAACCGGAATACCTCTTAAAACTACACGGATTTGTTTGTCTTCCGGTAACTGATATGTTAAAGGCTGGAGGTTAGATTCCGTCGCATGGCGTCGTATGATATGGTAGGCAGCAGGAGTTTGAGGATAAATCCGATGGGAAGTACCGATGAGTTTTGCAACTAATTTGATACCCGTGAGTGCTTGTAATTTTTTAAGTAGTTCGGCTGAATTGGTTACATTATCTATGGTTATTGGGGGGGGGGGCATATTGCTTCTTCCCTGGAGGCGGGGTGACGTCCTCGTCGTCGATTTCAATTTGTTCCGGGGTTTCTTCAATTACGAGGTTGTTAAATTTATTGCTACACTCCGTAGCATCGGATTCAGCTAATTTTTGCTTTTTAGCGATAGTGGTTTTGACCGAGGTGGTCTTTTTTCGTCGTGATTGGAGCTGAAATTGCTGAGGTCTGCTTGCTTCGGGTAATCCCCAAGTGTTTATTAAATCCTTGTATCGTTCGGTTTCTTGTCTAAGTTCCTCATGTTTTAAAATATTAAACTTGGATCTTACCTCTTCCTGAATGGTGTAGAGTTCTGATGCATAGGAATTCTTATCATCCTGAGTAGCAAACTGGATTTGTGGAATTGAGGTGATGTATTCCTCCATCTTGGCGTCCGCCTGGAGGCATTGGTCTGAATGAGTGATATTGGCCACTAGGTTCCGGATGGTAGGTATTGAGACTGGTGTTGGTAGGTCTGATGTGGTGGTAGAATCCATGGTGGTGATGGAGGGCAGTGCGTTCTGAAAAGAACGTTTTGGTTCTGATGTGATATCAGTTGCAGTTAGATCCACGACTGTTGGTAGCAAATCTTAAGAATAACAATAAACAATCTATCAGAGACAAACAACTTCAATAAGATCGAAAAAATGAATGAACTGAGTATCTTAAGTGGAGAGGTAAGAAGGAGATTTACTTGGGTTGAAATGAGCTTTTGGTATAGGGATGGTAAAGTGCTTAACTATTGGTTGTCCTGGAGATCGGCTATTTCAATGAGGGCGGTGCATGCTCGGTATTGGGGTATTAGT
Organism: Nephila pilipes; assembly: GCA_019974015.1. Classification (NCBI taxonomy): domain Eukaryota; kingdom Metazoa; phylum Arthropoda; class Arachnida; order Araneae; family Nephilidae; genus Nephila; species Nephila pilipes. The sequence goes on along the minus strand of BMAW01079701.1, from coordinate 11,748 downwards.
TTATAATATTGTCTAATAGGAAGAATTAATTTGTAGATAATATAAGATTTTTATAAAAAATATTAAAGAATTATGGGGGTTCATAGGAGTCTAATAATATCTGACGAGGTCTTTTAATTTTAGGATGCAGTATGTAGTTTTCGAGATTTTGGATGTTAGAGTTATTGATATTGTTTAAGGATGCAAAGAAGTTTTTAGATAAATCTTGGATATGTTTTTTCAATGTTTTAATTTTAAGTGCTTTTCTAATTTCAGTATTTTTCATGAACCACCTGGCTTTAGCAATCATTCTTAGGGTAGAGTTTTGAGATGTTTCAAGTATTTTAATATTGGAATTACAGGAGAAACCCCAAACCGGGCATGCATAAGATATTACGGGACGCATCACGGAGGTGTAGAGAAGCTTTTTGTTTTCTATTGTCATTTTAGAATTCCGTCCAATTAGGGGGTATAATGCTCTTGTAAGTTTACGGAATTTTTCACGCGTTTGTAGGAAGTGTTGTTTGAAAGTGAGTCATTTATCAAAGGTTATTCCTAGGTATTTTGTAGACTCAGACCAGGGGATTTCTGTGTTGTACATGGTGGGAGGGGGAGGGAGAATTCTCTTTTTGGTAAAAATTACTGCTGCAGATTTTTCGACATTTATTTTAATTTTCCAGGTATTGTAATAGTTTTCAAGGAGTTTGAGGTGTAGGTTGAGCGATTTTGTTACAGTTTTTGGGTTTTTGTACTTTGAGATTATTGCGGCATCGTCGGCGTAAAGGTTTATATTTGTGAGGGAATAGTTTGGTATGTCATTAACATAAATATTGAATAAAATTGGTCCGAGCAGAGATCCTTGAACTACTCCATTATTAAAGTTGAATTTATTTGAGAGCGAATTACCAACTCTTACCTGAAAAGACCTATTTTTTGCGTAGGAGTATAGTAGGTGTATAAGGGGGGGAGGGAAATTATTTGTAATGAGTTTGTATATTAATCCGTCAATCCACACTCTGTCGAAGGCTTTTTGTATATCAAGGAATATAACACCTGTGGATTGACGTTTTTCAAATCCTGACGAAATGGTTTCTGTTAGTTGTAGGAGTGGGTGAATGGTGGAAAGTTGTTGAGTGAAGCCATATTGATTTGGGTTGATAAAATTATTTTCATTTGTGTGGGTTTTAAGTCTATTTAAAATAATGGATTCTGTGAGTTTGCTTATTGTAGATAATAGGGAAATGGGTCTGTAGCTGTCTGGGAGGTGTGAGTTTTTTCCAGGTTTGAGTATGGGAAAGATAAAGTTTTCCAGGAATTTGGGAAAAATTTGAGTTTTAATATTTTGTTAATAAGGTAAGTTAGAATTAAAATGATTTTCATAGGGAGATTTTTAAGCATTTTGTTAGTAATTTCATCTTTGCCAGGTGCCTTTTTAGGATTTGTTTTTTTAATGTATTTGATGATTTCGTCTGGGCAAGCTGGTTCGATGAAAGTGTTAGTGGGGGAAAGGAAAAAATCTTTTAAAGTAGTGGAGACTTGGTTATCAATATTAGTGTGGAAGTCAGAAGGTCGGGGATTTTCGTGAAAGTTTGTAGTCAAGGTCTCTGCTAAGGTGTTGGCTTTTTGATTGTCTGTGATAGCTGGGCCACCGTTTGTGGTTAGGGTGGGTATTTTTGATTTTTTCTTTTTAAAAAATTTTGTGGTTTGCCAAAGGGAGTTGTCAGTGGTGTTTAATGACAAGAGTCTTTGATTCTAATTTTGGTCTTTAAATGTTTTGATTTCTTTTTTAATTATTAAGTTAATTCTATTAAGTTGATTTTTGAAGGTGGGGTTTAATGTTTTTTGAAATTGTTTCCTTATTTTGTTTTTGTTTTTGATGAGGGTTCTAATGTTTTGTGGTGTGTAGGTCTGATTGTTATTTTTAATTGGTGTTGAGGCTTTATTGTATGCTTCTTTTATTTTGTTAGTAATGAAATCTATTTTGTTTTCAAGTTGTGTAGTGGAGTTAATGTTAATGAAATCGAAGTAGCTAATGTTTTGTTGCATGTGTTGGGTGAAATCTGACCACTGTGTTTTAAGTAGTGTTTTTGTTTCTGTTTTAATTAAATTGAAGTTAAACTTTATAATGACTGGGTTGTGGTCAGAAGAAAGTTCAGGAATTGCAGTGATCTCAAAAGGGTAGTGGAATTCTCTTATCAAAGCTATGTCAAGTGCGTTAGTGGTGTTGTGTCTAAATCTGGTGGGTGTGGGGGGGAAAGCTATTTGTAGGTCAAGTTTGTCAGCAAAATTTTTAAGTTGAATTCCTCTGGTGGAGTTTTTCCTGCAATTCCAAGAATTGTGTGTGGCGTTAAAATCGCCAAAAATAACACAATTTGAGTTGGTTTGTATTATGGTTTCTAGATCAAGTGTAAAAAGTCTTTTATCTGAGGAGGGTGGAATGTATATGGAAGCGATGGTGAAGGAATTTTGGTTCAGGGGGGTAACAGTGATAATGGTGGCTTCAACATGTTGGAGGGGTGCTGTATTTTGTAGATGGTGTGCAATATTGGATTTAATTAAAATCATGGTTCCTCCTGAAGGTTGAGTGTTGTTGTTTCTATCGTTTCTATATGGAATGTAGTTTGCAAGGTAGAAAGTGTTATTTGGTCTGAGTCTAGTTTCCTGTATTAGTAATATGTCTGGGGCGTGCTTCTCTACGAATATTCGTAGATCCACGTTACGATTATTAACTCCGTTTGCGTTCCATGAGCACAAACTGAGGCCTGAGATATGGGGAATATTGCAATTTTTGGGGGTTTTATACATAAGATTCAGAGTCGAGGAGCGCCTCTATAATGGCATATTTTTGATTTCTGTTATTTTTTACTGCCGCGATCCTGGGCAACTGTTGTGCTAAACCAGGGAATTTGTTTAAAAGATCCGCTAGGATGAAAAGTAGGTCAGTTGGTTGGGCTGCGTTATTTCCGTATCTATTGTATTGCGGGGGGTTGTTAATAGGTGGTTTTTTAAAATATCTGGCCTCGTTTTGTGCGTGATGTTCTGATTCGCTCGTTTTGGGTGGCGCCATCTGGGGACGTGGAGCGTTAGTAATTGCTTGTGCAAATGAATAATTTTCAGTTGTTTTGTTACTCATAAATGTTTTAGGATTTCTATAGCTGGTAGCTCCTTTAAGAGGTTTTGGATAAGATGGACAGCGATCCCAGGAGGCCATATGGCCGTGAGTTTCGCAGTTGATGCATAATGGGTTGCTTTGTTTTTCTTTTATGGTACAGTCCCGTGTGAAATGTGGTTCACCGCATTTCAGACATCTAGGTTGCATTCTGCAGTTTTCTGAGGAGTGGTGAAACTTGTTACAATTGTAACATTGGGTTACACCCCTTCCTCGGTAATTCTCAATTTTTATGGCCATGTAACAAATTCTGTTAAGTTCAAAAATTTCTTTTGCGGCCTTTTCGGTCCTAGGCAAAGTGACAAGAAAAACGGGGAGAGGTCGTTTAGTTCTGCGATTATGCAGCTGTGCGACCTTTTCAACCTCGAAACCAAGGTCTTTCAATTCTTCCTGGATGTCTGTGGTGGGAGTATCTCGAGGTAAGCCTTTTATGCAGATACGAATCGATCTCTCCATGACTGGTTTTATTATATAATATTCGTAGTTGATGCTTTGGAGGGTTTTGTTTATTTCTCTGTATTCTGTGTCGGTGTTTGTGTAAAATTTGATATATTCGCCTGAAAGGCGAGTACGTAGGTTAGGAAATTGATTAGTTAAAGTTTTAAGCTACTCTCGTTGACGTTGAAGTTCAATGGGCGCCCAGAGCGCGGAGCGCTCCACAAGCCCAAATCTTGCAAAATAAAAGTCTCTTTGGAATGGTGGATTTTTATAGTAGTGGAGAAAGTCCTTGTTGATTTTGGTTGTAATAATCTTGAGGATTGGATGGAGAGAAGCAAAGATATGGATGTTTGAAGTTGAGGAGATCATGGCGCCATCTATTGGATGAGCGTTGAACTGCATTGGGAATCGAAGAACCGAGAGTCGAAAAGAAATTGCAGAGATGGATGATGAGAATAAGCTATTGGATTGGCTGTTGAGTGAGTTGAAGCGATGCTGCTAGTGGCTACCATCGTATGAGTGAAAGTTGCTATATGTTGGATGGGTGGAGCTTAAAAATTTGAGTGTAAAAAGGTTGATGTCAGAGTTGTTAAATAGATTTAGGAAATTATGAAAAATATGAATTGTGGCTGAATTAAGGCGGGTTGTAGTCAAAAAGTATTTTCCTGGGTCTTTTGGTTTTAGAATTTATTGAGTATAATTCTGGATTTTGAATATTTGGGTTATTTATATTTTCGAGAGAGTTAAAAAACCTTGAGGCGAGTTTTTGAATGTGTTGTTTGAAAGTTGGTAATTGAAGTGCTTTGTAGATATCTTTATTTTTCATGTACATGGAAGCCCTGGTGATCATTCTAATAGTAGAGCTCTGAGATGTTTCAAGAATATTGAGATTTGTTTTAGCGCAGTAAGCCCAAATTGGGCCTGCGTAGCTAATAAGGGTTCTCATAATGGCAGTATAGATGAGGAGTTTGTTTTGTAGATTCATGGAAGATTTTCTATTAATTAATGGGTAGACTTTGTGCGAAATTTTTCTGAATTTATCTCTGGTGTTTAGAATGTGTTTTTTCCAGGTCAGATGTTTGTCGAATGTTAAACCTAAATATTTAGCGGAGGTATCCCAAGGGATTTGTTTTTGGAAGAAGGTGGGAGGTGGGGGGTTTGTTCTCCTTTTAGTAAAAATAACTGCTTTGGATTTTTCAACGTTAATTCTAATTTTCCATTTATTAAAGTAATTTTGGAGTAGTTCAAGGTGTTTATTTAAGGCGAAAGTTACTGTTTTGGGGTTTTTAAATTTTGCGACTATGGCCGTATTATCTGCATACATATTTAAAGTTGTGAGTGAGTAATTTGGAATGTCGTTTAGGTAATAATTGAATAAAAATGGTCCGATTAAACTTCCTTGAGCTACTCCTGAGTTTATTTTACGAGGGGTGGAAAGGGATTCATTAATTCTGACCTGGAAGAAACGTTCGTTGCAGTAGGAGTGGATGAGAAGAATGAGGGGTGGTGGAAAATTGTCATTTATCATTTTATAAGTTAATCCTTTAAGCCAGACTCTGTCAAATGCTTTAGCAATGTCCAGGAAGACCACTCCGGTAGATTTTTTTTGTGTAAAACCTGAGGAGATAATTTCTGTTAGTTTGAGGAGGGGGTGGAGGGTGGAGAGTTGGGGGGTGAAACCAAATTGATTAGGGTTATTTAGATTGTTAGTTGTTAGAAAGTATTTAAGTTTTTCAAGAATGATAGATTCTGTGAGTTTTCCTAGGGTGGAGAGGAGAGATATGGGTCGATAGCTGTCGGGAAGATGTGCATTTTTACCTGGTTTTAAGATGGGAAAGATTATAGCTATTTTCCAGTTTTGAGGGAAGTGGTTATAGAAAAGAATTTTATTAATGATGATAGTGAAAAGGAAAATAATTTTGAGTGGTAGGTTTTTAAGCATTTTATTAGTGACGATGTCTTTGCCGGGGGCTTTTTTGTTTTTTAGTTTTTTAATAAAATCGATGATATCCTGCGGGGTGGTGGGTGGGGTGTGTTCGTGAGGGGGAGGGGAGGAGAGGAAATTTTGAATCGTGAGTGAAACGTTGTTATCAAAGTCAGGATCTGTGGATGGATTATTTTGGAAATTTTGTTCGAGTTGTTCAGCAAGTGTTTCTGTTTTTTGTTCGTTTGTAATGGCAGTGCCGTATTGTGTATTTAGGGTGGGGATTGTAGATCTTTTATTTTTAAAAAATTTAGTAATATTCCATAGTGAGTTGTCTTGCGTGTTTAAGTTTTCAAGTTTAAGATTCCATGTTTTTTGTGAAAATTTATGAACTTCTTTTTTAATTTTATTTTGCAATCTATTAATTTGTGTTTTAATGCTAGGATTGAGGGATCTTTGGTATTGGTTTCGAAGGTTATTTTTGGTTTTAATGAGGTCTTTAATGTGCGTGGGAGTAAAAGATTTATTTGTGTGTTTAACTGGTTTAGAGGCATGTTTGTGAGAATTAATAATGTTGTTAGTGAGTGTATTTATGTTGGTTTCGCTGGGAAGTACGCTGGGAAGTATTTCGAGCACATAGGCCGCGGAGCGGCCTTTAAGCTCGGGTCGGTATTATTATAGCAAGACTTGGCTTAAAAGTTGAAGATTAAAACATTCTGCTTGATGGGATCAGTAGCTGTGCTCTGATTGGTTGTCTCTGATGTCTGGTAAGATTAGCAGTTTGGACGTACAGGTTTCGGTCAGGGGTGGCGCTGATATCTTGGTTTCCTATTGGTTGCTGTGGTATGGAGGGGAGCTTTCCTATTGGCTGCCCTTGGCTGATGTGTTTGAATTAGGGGTGTGTTTATGTTGTGGGGCGTATACGGCTTGTGAATGAAGTTATTAAGTTACGAGTGTATAATTTTTTTTTTGTTTAAATTAAATTATAGAGAATATAATATGTGAGAAAATTAAGGAGGGTTGTAAGAATCAAGAAGTACTATTCTGGGTCGTTTAATGTTTTCTCTTGGGGTGTAATTTTCAAGATTAATCATGTTGATGTTATTGGTGAGGTTTAGAGTGGAGAAAAATTTTTTGGCAGTTTTTTGGATATGTTTTCTAAAAGTGGGGATTTTAGTAGCTTTTAGGATTTCATTATTTCTGATGTACCATCTAGATTTAGTAATTAATCGGAGAGTTGAGCTTTGTGTTTTTTCGAGTAGATTAATATTACTTTTTGCCGCATACGCCCAAATTGGACATGCATAAGTGATAATTGGTCTGAGAACGGCTGTGTACAGAAGCAATTTGTTTTTAGTAGTCATTTTAGAATCCCGGCAGATTAGGGGGGAAATACTGCATTTTGCTTTCCGGAATTTTTCACGCGAGTAGTTAATGTGTGGTTTCCATGTAAGTTTTTTGTCTAGTATTACTCCGAGGTATTTTGTTTGTTGAGACCACGGTATTTGTGTATTGTAGAAGGTTGGGGGTGCGGTGTTAATAATTCTTTTTCTGGAAAATAAGATTGCTGCCGATTTCTCAACATTAATCTTGATTTTCCAGTCATTATAATAGTTTTCAAGTATTTTTAGGTGTTTGTTAAGTGCGAATGTTACTGTTTTTGTGTTTTTGTATTTCGCCAGTATGGCTGTGTCATCGGCATACATGTTTAAAATGGTTAAGGTATATTGTGGTATGTCGTTTAAGTATAAGTTGTATAAAATTGGGCCGATAAGAGATCCTTGGACTACTCCATATTTTGTGAAGTGAGTTTGTGAAAGTGTGTTATTGATTTTAACTTGAAAGTTTCTGTTTGTGAGATATGAAAAAATTAATTTTATAAGTGGTGAAGGGAAGTTGTAGTTTATAAGTTTGTAGGTGAGACCTTCTATCCAGACGCGGTCGAAGGCTTTTTGAATGTCTAGAAAGACCGCGCCTGTTGATTTACGACGTTCAAGTCCGGATGAGATATGCTCTGTTAGTTTGATTAGAGGATGGGAGGTAGAGAGATTTTTTGTGAAGCCGTATTGGTTAGGGTTACGAATATCGGAAGCGTCAATGTGGTTGTTGATTCTTTTCAGTATGACAGATTCTGTAAGTTTGCTTAAGGAAGAGAGCAATGCTATTGGTCGATAGCTATCAGGTAGGCGGGGATTTTTCCCCGGTTTAAGGATAGGAAAGATTATTGAGGTTTTCCAGTTTTTAGGAAAGTGTTGCAGTTTAAGTATTATATTAATTAAATATGTTAGGAGGAAAATTAGTTTAGGTGGAAAGTTTTTGAGCATTTTATTTGTGATATTGTCTTTGCCAGGGGCTTTATTTATTGCAATGTTTTTAATGTAGGTAGTAATTTCATTTGGCCAAACAGTTTCAATGTGTGTGTGAGGTGGGGGTTTGTTAAAAAAGTTTTGTAGGGTAGTGTGTACTTTTTGATCAATTTCAGTTATGTAATTTGTAGGGCGTTTGTTTTCTGTGAAGTTGTGTGTGAGTGAGTGTGCTAGGAGGTTAGATTTTTCAATGTCTGATTCAGCAGTATTATTGTTGTTTATTAGTGGGGGAATGTGATTTCTTTTGCTTTTGAAGGATTTAGTAATTTTCCATATGGATTTGTCATGTATGTTAAGTGTTTGCAAGGTCTGAGTCCAGCTATTTTGAGTGAATTTATGTATTTCTTTTTTGATTTGGTTTTGAATTCTGTTAACTTGTGTTTTAATGTTGGGGTCAAGTGTTCTTTGAAATAATTTTTTGGTTTTGTTTCGTAGTTTAATGAGTTGTTTAATGTTGGGTGGTGTGTATCTTTCGTTTTTTGTTGTGATTGGTGTGGAGGCTTTTTGTTGTGCATTATTAATGCATTTTGTGAGGTCATTAATTTTTTTGTTCAAGTTGTGTGCTATTGTTGATGTTAGAGTAGGTAATTATGTTTATGTTATTGTTAATTTCTTGTTGAAAGAGTTTCCAATTTGTCGTGATGGCTCTTTTGTTGATGTGATGTGTAAGGGTAAAATTAAATTCAAGAATTATTGGGTTATGGTCTGATGAAAGTTCTGCTATGGAGGTGATGGTGTGCTTGTAATTAAAATTTTTTATGAGAGCAAAATCTATGGTGGTGGCTGAGTTGTGACCGTATCTTGTGGGTGTGGGTGGGTATGCTAGTGTAATGTCGTGTTGATTAATATAATTATATAAGTTAACCCCTCTAGGTGTGTTAGTGTTTGCGTTCCATGTTTGGTGTTTCGCATTGAAATCACCTATAATGACACAATTGTTATTTAAGTTAAAGATGGTGTCAAGATCTTGTGTGAAATTGGAGTAGTGTGATGACGGGGGTATGTATGTGGAGACGAGGGTGACAGCTGAGTGGTTAGGTGGGGTGAGAATAACAATGGTTGCTTCTATGTGTTGGAGTGGTGGGGTAGTTAGGCGGTGATGTGCAAGGGAGTTTTTAATGTAAATCATGGTGCCTCCTGATGCAATTTCTCGCGTGTGCCTATCGTCTCTGTAGGCAGTGTAGTTTGGGAGGTGTACAGTGTTTCGTGGTCTCAGGTGTGTTTCTTGTATCATTATTAAGTCGGGGGAATGCTTCTGTACAAAATCTCGTAGCTCAACAATACGAGATTTTAAACCGTTCGCGTTCCATGAGCAAAGGCTTAAGCCGAAAAATTTGTATCTATTGTTCTGTGCAGCTATTGTTAATTGGTTTATAGAATTAGTCATCATTGTCCAACAGAGCTTCTATTAAAGCATAGGTTTTGTTTGTCTTGCCTTTTGCTGCTTTAATTTTGGAAATGTTCTTGAGAAGTCCTGGGAGTTGTTTGAATATTTCTGTTAGAGTTTGGAACATCTCTATGGCTTGAAATAAGTCAGGTGTTTCCTCTTCTTCTTCTATTTGTTGCTTTTTGTTCTTTTGTTGCATATGCTTGTTTACAAGGTTTATTGCTTTGGTTCTATTGTTTTTGTTTGAGCTGGTGGTAAGTTTTTCTTGTTGTGGTGGTGGGTTTGTTTCTGGTTCCTGTGGCGCCATCTGTTTTTTGGAAACGACGTTAGCAAAAGTGAAGTTTTCTTTGATCAAGTTTTATCCTTTGGCGATTATGTTTTGCTTTTTCGGAGGTTTTGGGAACTTTTCGCAGCCTCCATATGAGGCGAGGTGTCCCTGATGGTCGCAATTAATGCACTCGGGGTTTAATATTCTTTCTTTTATTGGGCAGTCTCTGGTGAGATGAGGTTCTGCACATTTCAGGCATCTTGGGTTTATGTGACAGTTTTCTGCCGAGTGGTGAAAAAAGTTACACCGATAACATTGTGTAACTTTACCGCTACCTCTGTAACCCTCAATTTTGATGTTCATGTAACACAGTTTGGAGATTTCAAATATTTTCTCGGCTTCTTGTATTCTCGGTAGAGTAGCAAGATAGACCGGAAGCGGAAACTTGGTTCTCCTGTTTGTAAGTTGTACTACACGGATGGGGTTGAAACCTAATTCTAGTAGTTCTTCTTTAATATCTTCTGGATCTGTTTCCCGTGGAAGTCCTTTAATTATGGCCTTCACAGGTCTTTGTTGTACCGGGCGAATAACGTAGTATTCGTACTCGGCTCTGGTGGACAAGTATTGGACTAGGTTTCTATATTCGTCTGGGGTGTTTACATATAATTTGATATATTCCCCTGAGAGCTTTGTGCGAAGATCGGGGATAACAAAGTGTATGGCCTGAAGTTGGTGCTTGTAGTTGTTAATTTTTAACATTATTGGTGGAGGGAGTCGTTCCTTGGGTGGGAGGACGACCTCGTTTGTTTGTGTGTTATCTGCATCTTGGATTTTTAAATTTTGGAATTTGTTCTGGGTGGTTGTAATTCTAGTAGATTCGGTGATTATTTGTCTTTTAGCTGTTTTTCGTTTTAGGGGAGTGACGAAGCCGTCTTCGTCTTTCCTTTTTAAATTTAAGTTTTTAGTTGGTGTGGTAAGTAGAGTGGTGTGAATGTGACAGCCAGGGACAGAACAAGTAGGAAGTGATGAATACTCACCCTCCGCTGTTGTCAGATCATCCTGGGCCTTGGAGTGGAGTAGGAGATAGGAGCGGAACTGCTCGTCAGATTCGTCATGGTCAGGATTCCTTCGGTTGGACTGGATAAGCATATTTACTTCGTCTCGGTAGTGGACGAGTTTTCGAATCCGTCTTTGTAAGGCCTGTAGTGTCTCGCATGTCTCCCGATTTACATCTCCAATAGGAGAATGAGAACGGGATGAAGATGGAGAAGATAAATCCATATTTAGTTCCATTGTTCCAGTTTCAGGTGCCGGGTCGGTTAGGGTGAGAGTCGGGAAAATAGAATATCTTCGCCGAATAGCTCTGAAAAGAGCTGCTTCGATGTTATTTTGAGCTGATTTAGTTACAAGTACGGAGAGAGCCGGTTACACGAGCCAGTTGATCTAGTCAATCCAATAATCCTCTCAGAAGTTGAAACGATTTCATCAGAATAAAGCTGGTCCGGATCGACGACGAACTCACGGAGTAGACTTGGGGGTTCGAACTTTCCTTAATGATAAAATTGCCATAATACAAACGTTGATCTTTTCATTTATGTTGGTTTCAAGTTGTTGTGTGTTGTTAATGTCTGCTATATTTAAAAAATTAGTGGTGTTGTGTAGGTGAGATGTGAAAGCTGACCAACATGTGTAAGTGGATCTATTATTTAATTCATATGGAATGTTGTATGTGAATTCAAGTAAAACAGGGTTGTGGTCAGAGCTGAGTTCAGGGATAGAGGTAATGTTGTGGGGGTGGTGAAATTCCCTAATAAGGGCTATGTCTATTGTAGATTGGGAGTTATGGCCGAAGCGGGTGGGTGTAGGAGAAAAAAGAATTTTGAGGTCTAATTTATTTGCGAAGTGGTTGAGTTGGTTACCACGAGTGCTGTTTCTGTGACAATTCCAGTTTTGATGGTGAGCATTAAAGTCACCAAATATGATGCAATTACTATTTGTTTGTAAAATGTTTTCCAAGTCAATAGTGAAAAGGTGTGGGTTAGTGCTGGGGGGAACATAGATAGAGGTAATGGTGATTGGATCTTGATTTGGTGGAGTGAGGGCTATGGATGTGGATTCGACCCATTGGTGCGGTGTGGTTGGCAGGTAGTAATGTCTAAGATTTCTTTTGATGAGTATCATGGTTCCACCGGAAGCAGCTGCCTCAGTGATACGATC
>BMAW01079692.1:0-21046 GCA_019974015.1 Nephila pilipes | reverse complement strand
GACTAAGATGTGCCCTTTGCTCAAAATCCTGCGTGAAGCGTCAGAATATGTGTGTAAGACATATGACGTTGGACAATGAATTGATTTTTTTTTATAAATATACCATATAGCAAAATAAGATTTACCTTTTGTATTTATATATTCCATGTAATGGTACATCATTACACCATGAAATTTATGTAACATATGTAAATGTATTTTGTATTTTCTTAAAAGTATAATTTTTTATGTAATTTCATGTATAAAACATTCAATTTTCGATTAAATATTTTTTCTTTTGTATATATTAAGTTTAATGCATTTTAAATAAGATATGTAAATACCAAATATTTTAATGAATAGCTGATTTTAGAGGAATTTTTTTCACGAATTAGGCTTAGTATCTAAAATCGTCTGGGCACAGCGTGACACTCCGCGGTAAGAAGCTGCGGGCCCAGAGAAGCACTTCTTTTTTCTCCCTCCGGTAGCGAAAGGGTTAAAGAAAAAGCAGAAATAAACGTCTAATAACCATGGAATATTCCAGGTAAGGCCTTAAGTATTTAGACTCGGTAGAAAGCCTTCCTAATTTATTTTTGTTTCCTAAGTAGAGCTACAGAACAAGTATATATTGTTAATAAAAGATATTTTCATGGAAAATGTGCTTGTAAATATTTTTGGAAAATCGGAGGCTCTCGAGAATTCGACTCCATCGTTACATGAAATAAGCTTTGACAAGAAGCTTTAAGCTGAGTAAATCCTCAAAACTACTTTATAATCTCTGCTGGAGATTGTCATATAAGCATTTTGAAAGAGCTCTAGATCTTTCACATTTGTTGTGCCATTCAAATAAAATTCGCTGTTTATTAACATGACACTAAAAAGCAACAAGAAGGAAGTTAGCGAAAAACATCGCAATTTTTAACTTCTTCAAGCAACGAAGACAACACCTGAGTCAGCAACTGACACTACAGAACGGAACCACAATAACCAGGTATATGGTAGGGGCTTTTCAACAACAGAACTCGAAACCACGATCCGAAGGAAAAGATGCTAGCTGCGAGATCATGACCATAATCACAAAGTTACCGCGCTCGCATCATTAAAGTGTATAGATATCGTTAAACCTTTTTTCAAAAATTAAGTTTCTCTTATAGCTCTTTGAAAAGAGGTTCATTGGGGCACTTATTATGTTATTTATTCATGCATGCATGCATTCAGCTTTTTGTACCAAATTATTGAAAAAAATAATTTTGAACGCAAAAATAAACTCTTCCCTAACTTAATTTTCCTTTAAAGGTTAATTTACAGTCGTATAAAAAATTCAATATTGATAAAGACAAAATGACTTTTTCGGTGTAAGTTTTATACTTTTTTTACTCATTTTATTTCATTTTATAAATATAGGTTTTCAACTCAAAATTGCTGTAAAATCTCTTACTTTTGTTCATACTTGTTAAAATGCTCGACATTTTTAGTATTTGTTTTACCACTGAAACAAAATCAGAACTGTATGGCTATTTTACTAAAGCCAAAGTTCATTACAGACGTGTTTGAAGAAATGTCCTGAACTACGTACAGGTTTGAAAAACAATCCTCTCTGAAACTATTTTTCATTTTATTGTAAGTTTCGTTTCTATTCATTGTTGCGAAAGATACACATATTTTATTATACTTTATACAAAGTTACTCTCAAAATTAAATGGATTCCACAATATTCTTTATTAAGATATTTAAATGACAATACAAATCAATCTTTGAAAATTATCTGGAACTTAACCGTGAAGACATATTTTATATAAATTGCTATTTACGAAATATTTTCTAACGAAATTTCTACATATGGTCATTCTAGCAAGTAAGAGAATTATTAACTATTCAACCATCTAAGTGGAGCACATGTTTAGGTATCCACATTTATAAAAATTAAAATACTGACTAAAAATAATAATATACTTCTTCAAAACGTAATTTCTATAAAAAAAAAATTAAGTATTAAACCAAATATACAGATGATTCAAATCCCTTTATAAATAACAAAAGTTTTAAATATGCATATATAGTTAGAACTATGAAGCGATATTCAAATTATCTTTATTTTAAAGTGCGTTACTCATCACCTAAACTCCGCCAAAATTTGACAGAAAAGGGCTAAGAGAATTTCATCTTAACCGCGGAGCCAATCAAAACGCTAACTCTCAGTCATCATAATACAAACAGTCACTCAAGCCGCTCGTTGCTCCCGAAACACAGTTGCGAAGCCCCGAATTACTCCCAGATTAACCTTCAACTTAACTTTCATTTAAATTGAACATTATTCAGTAAATTTTAAACTCAGTACTTCCGAGGGAGAGATAAATTCATAAAGGCGTGTTTGAACCGTAACTTTAATTCGTGACGTGTGTTATGCCTATGTGAAATGAAAATGTTTACAATATGCAATATAAGTCAACTCTACTGTTGAAAAGTATATCATATATTCATTATAAAATGAAAACAATAAAAAAATTTTGGTGCTTGCTATTAATACATATCATATGATAAATTAAAGCATTACAGGAGCTGTGTTTATATATCTCACAATAGGGCTGCGGTAGCTTAATGGTCATGGTTTCGGGTTCGAGCCTTGGCAGCTAAAGGCCCACCGTGTAACTGGGGCTGATGCATGTTAAATCTGTCCAGGCCCAAAGTCCCCCTTTTGGAGTGAAGTGGAAGTTAGGAGAGGGGATGCCAGCTCAGGTGTCGTCCTCGTCACTTGACCGAGGTTCAAAAGTACAAGGTCCGTCGCCAATAGCCCTGGTGTTGCTTTGAATACGACGTCAATAAAAACTGAACTAAAATATATCTCTCACGAATTCCCATGTAACAAAATTAATTGCATTTCTTCTCCATTTTGCGAATTAAATGACATTTGTGCAATTTGCAGCATATTTAATTCCATTCATAAAGTCGCCATTAAAATTAATACCTTAATATATCTCAAATATTTAAAAATATTTCTGGACAGCAAAAGATATTATTAGATTACAATTTATAGTATAATCTACTTAAAATGTTCTCTAGCTTTTTAATTCTTATACGAAGCTCCAAGTTGTAATTCAGGTTTTAATTCATTCTTCTATTTATTTAAAACAAAACTCTTGTAAACGGGCTATAATCAACCGTAATGTGTTTTCAAAGTTTTTTTCAATCTTTATCAAATTTTAATATGGAGACTCTGAAATGTCTTCTTGCAAAAGAAATTTAATTCACTTAATACCTATTATATCTTATTAAAAAATTACCTTATTGAATAATACCTCATTATTATGTAAAATACCTTATTTGTAATTATATTGTTTCCCAAAATTATTTTAAAATTCTGAAAAAATAAAAGTAACAACTAGATAAATAGACAAATATAAATTTTACAGATATATATTCCGAAACATTAAAAACATGCTTAACTTGAAATCGTGTTTTTAATCCGATTTTTTTTTATTATTAACGTTACATTGTGAAGCAACACGAGGATTATTGGCATCGAACCTCATAATTTTGAGCCTCTGTAACGAGGGTGAAACGTAAACTGGCATCTCGTCTCAAAATATCCTCACTACGCCAGTGGTGAACTTGGAATTTCCTCCAGATTTAACTTGCATTAGATAGGCTACATGAAGCGTCTTAAGTGGCATCAGGGATTGATCCCACAACTCGACGAAAACAAAGCCTGCACCGAGTCCGCAACATGACCACTAGCTACCTTAATTTTTGAAATGATATTTATAACATACGTTTCACTGCATTTTCACAAAAGTTTAATAAAATACTTTTATAAAATTAATTTAATTAATCAATTTCTTTCGGAACTAAACTCTTCAAAACTTTTTAGTCGCACATAGAACTGGAAATTTCTCATTTCAAATATGAATCATTGAGATATCAAGTTTAAATTCTGATCTTAATTTAATTAACCGACATAATGCTATGTTTCAAAAATAACTAACGGAATGTAACACGGCTTCATCAACGTTTCATAACTAACTGATTTGTTAGGCTTCGAGTTCGAGAGGATGAATTCATGTTTGCTTAGGACAATTCAACGTTTTAATTATTGAAGCGTCATATTAAAACGAATCAAATAGTTTTACTTTTTTGTGAAGATAATTGAATCCTGTATCTACACAATTTACTAACACAAGTCCAGTAAAATCCTAGTTAAAATAAAGTAAGGAACTTTTAAATCCCCCACTGGGAAATAACTAATATAATTAATTCATTTTTAAAGAAGTCTTGTCTTTTATTAGCATCAAAATTACCAATGTTCTTAAATGAAAATAACTAGGCTTAATGGATACATATTTTAGTAGACTGTTTGTTCTATTTATTTACGAAAACATCGTAAAGTTTTAAATATTACTAAGATCTACAAAGCCTTACGTGCATAATGTTGTAAATTACAACTACTTCTATTGTTTGGCTTGAATTCCAGAAGAATAGAATGAAGTAGTTCACACTATCATATAGTCTTAATTAGTATTCTAAATTATTATGGAATTTAATAATTATTAAAACATAATCTAGAAAGAAACTTATTTTTTTTTATTTATTGTTTTTAAGACTTATCTTTCTTTAATTAATCACCATCTAGTGTTACGCATTTCTCCCAACTTTTTCGAACCGTGATTTAGAACTCACTTGAATGAAATTTATCTACTTCCTAATGTGAGTTATGTCAATCTACAGTTTCCTGAAACTGAACAAATTAACATTAACAGATATTATTTATAACGTTCTCTACACAAAGATCAATTTACATGAAGACTAGATTCTGTCTAGATAGTTAAATAATTTCCTAATAATAATTAATACTACGGTGCACTTATGTATATAAATCATATACTTAATAATCATTAAATAAAACATGAATCTGCTGCTTTGAAAAGTAAATATGAATTTGATTTTCAAACAATATTATTTTAGACGCTTATTAACATACTGCAATAAACAACAAATTTATAAAAAAAAAAATTCTTTATTGAATATTACTGTACGATTTTCTCAATATATATGCAGGATTTTCCAGCTAATTATCAATTGATTCATAGTTTATTCAATGATACTGTAAAACTAGTTCCTCAATTTCATGATAGAGGGTACCACGAATCAGCGACATGTGATAGTTCACGCAGCTCCCCCTATTCCTGAACAAAACTGAGAAGCGTTTAGTTCCCTCTCTTTTCTCTTGTTTCTCTTCTCCCGATGTAGCTAAACTCCGAACCCCATTGCGGATTCCAACGCCAAGGAAAAGATAACATTAGGCTGCCATCCATCCGTCTCATCCATTATTTTATGTCTCATTATATTGTATTTTTGAATTAATATTCATTTCATTAACTAATAAAGGGATATAAGAGAAAACTTATTATAAAATTAATTACATACGTTTTCAGTACGTTTCTTAGCACATCTTTTTAGTTCTAATTGTTGATATGTTCCTTTGACTTCTATAATTTGTTTCCTCTTCCGTATTTATTCTTGTTTTTTTTTTTTTTTTTTTTTTTTCCTTAGCTTTTTCAGGCGACAATTTAAAGCAATCGACGTTTTATTGAAATCCGAAAATCCTCCAAATTCTTTCCTTAAAGTCTTGAAAAAGTAGAATTATTCAAAATGAATATTGATTGTCGCAGAGTTAACGTATTTCTGAGCTCTAGGATCCACAGAAGTAATTACCATAATGAAAACAAAATTTCTTCTCCAAATTCTTAATAGAAGATTATTTTCATGCGCAAAAAATTCTAAAGTTCATAAGCGTTGCCAAAGTTAACGACAAAAAGGGTGAAAGCAGACGATTCACCCATAAAATGAATTATTAAATTCAATATTAAAATAAAAGCAAACGATAATTTATTAAAGTACACAAAGATATTCTGTTTGGATATTAAAATATAAGCAGATGATAAAATATTACATTAAATTTGTCATAGCAAAGTAATTGTTCCCTATGTAAACTAAATGTAAATAATATAATCAAAATGTATTATGAGGTTAATCTTTTAAACCTAACCCCATGTATCCTTTATTTTAAGCCCACACAGTTTTGTTGACGCTTTTTCCTTAAAACAACAACATATTTGCACACAGTAATAACAAT
Organism: Nephila pilipes; assembly: GCA_019974015.1. Taxonomy (NCBI): domain Eukaryota; kingdom Metazoa; phylum Arthropoda; class Arachnida; order Araneae; family Nephilidae; genus Nephila; species Nephila pilipes. The sequence continues at coordinate 14,937 of BMAW01079692.1, read as the reverse complement.
ATAAATTAAATTTCAAGGAACTCGAGCAAGCAGTATGTGAATTAATTTTAACCAACATTTTAAGAACATTAATTTACTTACTTTATTTTGAAGCATCAACGAACTAACACATTTAACCTTTTCAATCCTCATATTTTATTTCCCTCAATCTACAGTGAATAACATGTTTCTGCCCTTAAGGGCACACCATAACATACGAACAATACCCGTTATAACTGCGTTTCGTGAGTTCAGACAACCACGTTGTGGTTTCAGTTATCCGAGGTTTACAAACCGACCCGTTATCATCTTTAATAGAAATTAATTGTCAAACCGTTCATGAGTCCAGTGCCCTGATGGTTACTGTGGAAACACGCATTTGAATGTTATTGAAGCTGACATATCCTGTAGTGAAGATACATAGAAATGACGAATGTACCTAAGAAAAGAATAGTTCATATAATAACGAATAAGAACAGCATAAATGAATTTGACTCGTTAAAAGACAGGGTTTCTTGTATTAGATGGGCAAAAAAGATGAGGAGTAATATTAACCTCACATATAAAAGCCCTCTTCGTTGTAAAACAAGCATATCAAACACATTTAACAGGTCATTTCAAAAGTCCCCAGCCTGACACATAGATGGAGCTACTAGAATTAAATCCATATGTTTTTTAGTTAGCTCTAACCCTCAAAAAATGCGTGTATAAATTTGACAGCTGTCGGATCGTTAGTTTGTGGAATTATAGCATTTTGAGTGAAGCAACTTTTGTTATTGTGAAAAATATGGATAAAAAGGAATTTCGCGTGTTGATAAAATATTGATTTTGAAGGGAAAAAATACAGTTGAAGCAAAAACTAGGCTTGAGGCCGAGTTTCTGGACACTGCCCCAGGAAAATCAACCATCGAGGATTGGTATGCTAAGTTTAGACGTGGTGAAATGAGCACCGAAGACGGTGGACGCCCAAAAGAGGTTGTTACCGACGAAAACATTAAAAAAATCCACAAAATGATTTTGAATGACCGTCAATTGAAATTGAATGAAATAGCAGACACTCTAAAGATATCAACTGAACGTGTACATCATACCATTCACGAATATTTGGGTATGAGAAAGCTCTGTGCAAAGTGGGTACCGCGCGAGCTCACTTTTGACCAAAAACAACGACGAGTTGATGATTCGGAGCAGTGTTTGAAGATGATCAAGCGTAATAAACCCGAGCTTTTGCGTTGATATGTGACAATGGATGAAACATGGCTCCATCATTTCACTCCGAAATCAAAATCGACAGTCATCCGAGTGGACTGCCCGCGATGAACCGCTCCAAAGCGTGGGAACCTTGCGCCATAACCTTGCCAGCCGCGCAACAGTCGGCTGGCAAGGTTATGGAGTCTGTATTTTAGGATGCGCATGGAATAATTTTCATTGACTACCTTGAAAAAGGAAGGACCATCAACAGTGACTATTACATAACGTTATTGGTCCGTTTGAAGGACGAAATCGCCGAAAAACAGCCGCATTTAAAGAAAAAGAAAGTGCTGCTTCACTAAGACAATGCACCGTGTCACAAGTCAGTGAAAACGATGGCAAAAATCCATGAATTGGGCTTCGAATTGCTTCCTCATTCCCCGTATTCTCCAGATCTGGCCCCCAGCGACTATTTCCTGTTCTCAGATCTCAAAAGAATGCTCTCTGGTTAAGAAATTTTCGTCGAATGAAGAGGTGATCGCCGAAACTGAGGCCTATTTTGAAGCAAAGGACAAATCGTACTACAAAAATGGTATCGAAAAGTTGGAGGGTCGCTATAATCAGTGTATCACCCTTGAAAGAAATTATGTAGAGTAAAAAAAAAACTAATTTTGTCAAAAAATGTGTTTTACTATGGTTGGCCGGGGACTTTTCAATTGACCTGTTAGGAATGACGAATGTACCTAAGAAAAGAATAGATCATATAATAACGAATAAGAACAGCATAAAGGAATTTGACTCGTTAAAAGACAGGGTTTCTTGTATTAGATGGGCAAAAAAGACGAGAAATAATATTAGCCTCACATATAAAAGCCCTGTTTGTGGTAAAACAAGCATATCAAACACATTTATACACGCAGTCCAGTTTCTAACAAGCAAAAGTCATGCATGCTGCACTCTATGTAGTTAAGTTATTTGTTCCATGTAATGTTACGGAATAAAAGTGGTAATAATGGATTAACATGATGACGCAAAACATTCTGTAGCTATATTTCTGTTTTAGTATAAAAATATTGTGTGCGCAATAAATTGAATTGTGAAAACGAAACTATTGAAATAGCATTAATTGAGCAGAACTTAATTTATATTTGCATTGAAAATTGTACATAATATGTAATGCTATTATAAATCCTTATTATCCTTGTGTCATATAACTATTGAATTCCAATCCTTTTTAAACTACTGGAAAAGTAGTTTGAAATGTTCCTATAAATCTCCTTTTGAACTAGTCTTCATTATTTAAGATATTACTATGGACTTTTATCGGAAGATTGGTGTACCAAGTGCTGAAATTTTATTTCAGTTCTATCCAGTTATAACTCTAGGTTAAGTGCATTAGTTTCGAAGTAATGTTGTTAAAACATTTTTCTCCATTCAAAAGTTTCGGGGAGAAATTGAAAGTTCTTCTACAAGTTTTATAGAATTTGGATTTAAAATTTATGTGTGCAAATGTACATTCCTCTTAACAGGAGAATAATGCCCATGCAAGAACTACTGAAATAGCATTAATTTGACATTCTGCATGAATTGATCGAACGCTTCTAAACTAGAGAATTCTCATTTCATGTGAAAAAAAAACACATGAGCAGATAACGATAACAAAAAATTAAATCATAATTTTAGAATATTGCTTGTAGATATATACTTTTTAATATGTATACAGAATTATCAAATTATTACAAACAGCGTGTAAATTTTCTTTCCTCCTTATATTCGAAACAATATTATTTTTTCATAACAATTTGAGTATCATTTTAAGAATTATTCTTTTAGATCAAAAATACCTTGTTGAGAATCCGTGGTCTACGTGGATGGTAATCACGTGGGTTTCGTGTGTGGATCTAGCTGCCTCTCATATGTCAAACCCATGTGGTACACCGATATATAAAGAAGTTAATTTTTTTTTCTTCAGACTGCTAGATTGACGCTAGCTTTTTCGGATCCCAATGTTTTGATTTTTTTGCGATCGACAGCTCTAGGTCTGCAGCAGATAGATGTTTCTAGGAATTTGTCTTGCGTAATTCAAATTTTTTAAGTGAAAATAAGCTGCAGAAATGTAATTGTTTTTATTAAGTTTATCGTTGAAAATAAATAGCGAAAATATCGAAAGTAGTTTTTATTTATGGTACCAAAATAAACGGCTAGTAAATAAGGAATAGATAATCTCAGAGTTATTTATTTTTAATCATCATTATTTCATACTTGAAGGAGGTGAAAGTAGAGATTCGCATTTTCGGTAACTTTACAGCATGACGACTCCAAATAAAATGTCAAATGGTATTCTACTTTCTCAACATTTCCTCTTCATTTATTTCCGTCAGACAGCAGACAACTGTGTCACAATTACAGAAGAAAAAGGTTTCGCTGGTGAAGAGAAAGTTGTTCGATGTCAACCGAAAACGTTCATCGAACATGGGTGAGGAGAAAGAGACACTCAGAAAAATGGTCGAAACATCCGCCATTATTAATGAGGTTTACTGAAGCTGTGTGACCGAAAATTAACTTGTTACTCATGTTCATGACATTTTTCGGGTGTTCTGAACGGTTCTTGATGGAATTCCAGAATTTAAATTTCGAAAAAAATATAAAAAAAAACATTATTTTAAAAAAAATTGGACATGAATCATAAAAATAAATAAAAATTTATTTAAAACATGCAAATATTGGGAATTCAGTGATAATTTTTTCGTTCAGTTTTGCTTCAATTTAAAACAATTTAAGCTTACGTTAATGTCACCAAATTGTTTCTTCTTATATTATAATAAAAATATTAAGAGAAATTATAAGAATCCATTGTTCATAAGGAAACTAAAAAATGAAATAAGTGAAAATACGCATTCAAAAATGATAATGATTATAAATGTTCATCATTATAGTATTTATTTCTTATACGAAGCTTCAAGTCATACTTCAGGTTTTAATTTAGTCGTTTATCTACACAAATCAAAAATACTTGTATCCTTAGAAAACCAATCATAATGTATTTTGAGAAAATATTTTTTTAAAATTTTTATCGAAATTTCATAAAGTAGATTAAAGCATGGATAGAATAATATAAGAAATGCTCTGGAACACTTTCTAAGAAAAGAAATTTAATTAATTTGAAAAATGCTTTATTGAAATTTTAATCATAATGTTTCTGAAAATAGTTAAATTTTTGAAAAAAAACAGAAGTCACTACTGGAAAAATAGAGAAATATAAATTTTAGGTAAAAAATATATTTAAAAACATGAAGAATATATTCGTATTAAAAATATGTTATAAATATTATTGTTTACTATAAACATTGCACTGAGAAGTAACACGATGACTATTGGCTTCAAACCCTTTGATTTTGAACGTCGGTCAAGTGATTGTCGGTCAAGTGAACGACATATGAGCTAGCATCTCTTTCTCCAAACTTCCTCATCACGCCTTTAGGATGACGAGGAACCACGAAGAGATTTATTTGCTCCAGTCCCACTACACGATGGATTTTTAGTGGCATCAGGGCTCGAACAAACGGCTCGGTGAAAAGCAACATCAACCACTACTCCACGATAATAACCACCAGGTTACCACGGACAACATGTTTTTTTTTTAAATAAAAACTGAAACTTATGTTTCTTTACATATCACATAAGTTTAAAAATTATTCTTATAAATTTATTTTAAGTAATCCCCTACTTTACTGATTATTATAAATATGTTTGAAAAATAACGATCAAAATGTAACATGATTTCATTAACGTTTCAAAATAAATTGACCAATTAAACTTTGAGCTCAAGAGGAATTAATTGCTTAGGATAATTCAAAGGTTTCATTATTAAAACGTCATATTAAAGTGATTAAACTAATTATACTTGTTGGTGAAAATATTATAAGCCCTAATTTACGCTATTTACTAACTAATACAATTCCAGAGAAATCCTAGTTAAAATACGGGATAACAAGAAAATTTCTATTCCAGACTGTAAAATAAATAAAGTAATGAGATTTTTTTAAGATATTTATCTTTTTTTAACATCATATTACGCAATTTTGTTAAATTAAATTAAACAGGCATGATGTATATATAGTTTTGCATATATACTCCAGACAGTTTGCATTTTCTGTTTATACAAGGAGTTATTGCAACTTTTTTTTTGTATTCTGCATATTAATTGTCCCTTATAAACATAATGTTGTAAATTGGTTTTAGTTCTTATTAACGTAACACTAGAAGCAACACGAGGGCAATTGACAACAAACCTCGTAATTTTGAATCTCGGTCAAATGACGAGGACGACACCTGAGCTGGCACCCCCTCTATGAAATTCCACACCACGCCACGGAAGAACATTGGGTCCCGACAGATTTAACGGGCATCAGCTCCGGCTACATGGCAGATCTTTGGCAGCCAAGGATCAAAACCGCGACAGAACGAAAACCAATGGCAAATGAATCCGAAACCATGACCACTAAGCTACCACGGCCTCTAAAGATTAATGCTATCCTCATTGATTTTTTTATATCAGGAAGTTTTAGTCTGCACCACCCTGGATTATCGTAAAGTTTATATTATTTTCTTATGATACTGTAAAGTTTTAATGATTGCTAACAATAATCAAGATGAAAACATAATTTTTAAATTCTTACTATTAGCTCACAATCTAACAATATATATATCTTGTTCAAATGTTCAGTCGTTAATAAAATACTTTTTATTCATCCACTCAAGTTCAAATGTATTTTTTTAAAATTTGTATTAAATGACACTTGATGTTGGAACAGTTTTTTTGAAATATTAATTAAATATAATTGGTGAAAAAGCAGTTTAGCCCAACTACTTGGGGTGATTTCAAAAATTACCAAACTTGACAGTTTGACAACGGTCCAGGGTAGCCAAATTTGGCAAAATAACACCAAATAGTTCCTGTCGTTAAGGATGGTTGTGTTAAACTTCATTCCAGCTCTTTAATTCGTCGGATGAATTAAGAAACAAGCCAATGCTTCTACTATGTCATTTGTCTTGCAATGGCAAAGTTGGTAGAGTGTCGGCGTAGAATCTTCGTGCCTTCGAATCGAATCTCGTCGAAGCATAACATTTTTTCATTTGATTTTCAAATAATTAATTTTAGTTTTTTATGGGAGAAAATTTTTTTCTCTTATATAAGATATTTAGCAGGATATAAATTTAGGAATAAATACCGTCAGTGACGAAGCGTGTAAGATCGCTGGAAAAAAAATTTATTTCGCCACTTAATATTGTGATTCGGTCATGTATATATATACATATTTATACTAATTGCAATTATTTAAAAAAGTAATTAAATTTTTTTCTTGCTTGACCTAAGTAGGAATTGACTTAAATTTTTTTATTACTTGTTATTTATTATTCTTTAAATTTCGCTATATAGTAACCCTCCTAATTTCTTCCAGAATGTCTTGATCTTTCTATTAATTTCGCTAATTAATTCTATTAATTTCGCTATATAGTAACCCTCCTAAGTTCTTCCAGAATTCCTTGATCTTTCTAAGACCTTATTTGTAGAACTCAGTAGATAGATCTGTTATTTTCTCCATAGTGCGGAATATTTCAATCTGCGACTTTCTGAATCTAAGCACATCAACATTAATTTCTATAATTTCGAACATTGTGTACATAAAAGTCAATTAAAATGTATAAAAATAATCCGGATACCTGAGTTTCTTCTTACTAAAAATCCATACCACGGGACAAATTGCCTGTATCAATCCTACTTAATAATCATAAACATAATAAAATTTAACGATATATGATAATTATGCTTTGTTCAATAAGCTATGCATCTTATTTTTAAGCGATAAATTTCAGGATAGTTCCTGACAAACTATAATAAATTACAATTTATTAGAAAATTAAAATTTCTTTATGAAATATTCCTGCTCGAAGTTTTCTAAAATATACCTATTTTATTTCCACCAAAAAAAAAAATGTTTCGTTCAATCATGTGTTATTCTATACGAGTGAAAAATGTCACAAACATAGCAGATAAATTAATTTTAGGGTAAATAGTCTGAGTACGTCTACTTAATTATAATTGGGGTTCTGGTATTATTTTTTCAGCATGTCTGCATACACGCCTGTGTATGATTCACATTAACAGTCTGACATCGAAAGACTTTCATTTGTCTAGCAAAACCATAATGCCGTGGCACAATTGTTTTACTGTCCAATGGAAATATATGCGAGTGAAATAATCAGGATGTAAAAAAGGATTTGACATTTTATCCCGGAATGAAATGGCTTAGAATCAAGTTTTTCCAATTTTTTTTCAAGCATATATCATTCACGTGATGGTATGACGTGAAAGCATACGTGTCGGTAAAGCACGTGTCTTGTTTACGTGGTTAAAAATGTTTTATGCATTTATAAGGAGAAAATGCTAGTGTATCCTATTTTTTAAAAAATATATTATATGTACTTGGCAAATATGAAATGCATTAATAAATGCACACGACTTAAAAGAACATGCCACATTACAATAAGATTTTTCTGTGTTTATAAGCTCTAACGTTTAAAAGGAAACTTAATGTCTTCATGAGATATCTAATCTTTTTTTAGCACAAACACTTTGAGAAGGATTTATTTAAATATCATTTGATAGTATTCATGCCGTAATAAAACTTAAATGTGCGAGAATCGTTCTTGTTTTTTAATGTGACTTTGTTGATTAGGTTTGTGAATATTTAAATCATGTTTTTTACGTCATTTTTATTTTATTGATTGGATACGAATTCTTTCAATGAGCTAATAATTATTTTGATGTGTTAAATATTAGGTAAGAGCAAACTAATTCCTCCAGTTTTTCAATAAATGCTTCCTCGCGAAACTGTTGAATGGAGAGATGACATATTGGAAAGAAAAGAAATTGAATTAAAGCTGCTTATATAACACATGTTGCTATCGATATAGACTTTTAAGAGTACTTATATGCGATTGATTCTTCCTCTAGTAACCAGATGTTACAAGTTTAGTCCTTGTAATTGATGTTTTCAGTTCATTTTAAATTGAGTCATAATTTTGTGAATCTGCTTAAATTCAGAATTAAAAATAAATTTAGAGAATAATGATGATTCTAAGTTCTCCTACCTTGAATCTTAGTAATTAGAAAGTACTCAAAGTAAGTCTTCGAAAATTATACAAAGCTTTATGCGTTACTTAAATATACTTGTGATCTTTATTCTCAAAGAGAGTCTAAGGCCTTACTTAAATCCCCCTAGAGTAAAGGAAATATCTTAAGAACAATTAGTTTCTTTTCCGCATTATTTTTCTCTTAAAAATTCCCTTTAACAATACACAAAATATACCAAAATTAACCATAATAATAAAACCATATTTAAGGCACCATATTTAAGGCTCCCGTCTACCCGCCATTTTGATTTCGTGGGAAATGTATATTCGCATATGAAAGAGCAAAAAATTATCAATGCTTCTGTGGAACTACTTTTTTCCTAAGGTTCTTTTCAAATATTTTCAAATATTTTTAAATATCGGAGGAAAAAAGTAATTCCACAGAAGCATTGATTATTTTTTGCTCTTTCAAATGCACTTTATTGCATTCAAATAGATCAAATAGTAAAGATGTGAGAATTCAAGTCAGAATTCCATAGGAGTAACATTACGTACACGAAATCAAAATGGCGGGTAGACGGGAGCCTTAAACCAAATTTTGTTTTCTGTATCCAATATTTCATGACACGGATTTTTGTTTGAATCACCAGCTCTAACTTTCTTGTATGCTTATGCAGTCTTTGATATGAAGTATTGTCCTTGATAAGTCAACTATTTTTTATTACAAACTAATATTCAAACATTATTTTTAAGACTTCATTATCGTAATTTTTGTAAGAATATTCATTTCTTTCACCCAATTTTAAAAAAAAAATATTTTAAAAATAATTACATTCGTGTTCATCACGTTTCCTCTTTTTCGTTCTAATTCTCGATGAATTTCTTTAGCTTTTAGTCTTTGTTTGCTCCTTTGAATGGAATCTAGCTTTCTCTTCAAAGCTTTTCAAGTGACACTTTTCAGTGACTCATGTATTAGCTCAATCTGAAATTTCATCTAAATCATTGCCAAATGTTTCGAAAAAGTAGAATTATTCCAAATTAATATTACATAGTTCAGAGTTAATGTATTTCTGATCACCAGGCTCCATTGAAACAGTGGGCCGCGGTAGCCTAGTGGTCTAGGTCGGGAACTAGCGGCTGGCGGTTTTCGTTCAGTCGCGGGTTCGATCCTTGGCCGCCAAAGACCCGCCGTGTAGCCGGGGCTGATGCACGTTAAATCTGTTCGGGACCCAAAGTCCTCCCGTTGGCGCGGTGTGGATATTAGGAGAAGGGGGGCTAGCTCAGATGTCGTCCTCGTCACTTGACCGTGGTTCAAAATTACGAGGTCCGTCACCAATAGCTCTCGTGTTGCTTCTAGTGCGACGTTAATAAAAATTTAACTAAAACCCATTGAAACAGTTACTATAAAGATAAAAGAAACTACCATCTTCAAATTCCTAATTATTTTTATTTTCTCGAGCACAATATTCAAAAGTACAAATCCATTGCCATATTGATGAGAAAAAGAATTAAATCAAACAATTCTACAATAAAAATCATTTACTAAATTCAATCTTAAAATAAGAGCAAAAGATAAATTATGAAAATATATAATGATCTTAGCAAGGGAAGTATATTTTAAGCAAACCAAATGTAATTATTATAATCATAATATATTATGATATCAATCGTTTTAACCATGTATAATTTATTTAATGCCCACGCATTTTTGTTGATGCCGTTTTCTCAAGACAACAGCGTGTTAGCTCATATGAATAGCATTATAGATTGGATTTTAATGCATTTAGAATAAACAGTATATTAACTAAATTAACATTTTGAGAACATTTAATTATTTCTACATCATTTTCAAGCATCAATGAACACTTTTAACATTTTTAGTCTTCTCGTTTTATATCCTTCAACCTGTACTGAAGTACGTATTTCTACATGCAAGGGCACACCACAACATGTGAACAATATCCATTATTATTGCGTTTCATGTGTTCAGACAACCGCGTTTGTGGTTTCGGGGGCTGGAAAACCGACCCGTTATCAGCCTCAGTAGGAATTAATTGTCAAACGGTTCAGAGTCGATTACCCCCCGGTTATTGTGGAAGCGCAATTGATTGGCATTGAAACTGACACATCCACCAGAGTTGATGCATAGGGATTAAGAACATACCTAAACAAAAGTTCATGTAATAACAAATGAAAAAAAATCGTTTATGTTACGTAATTATAGAATATGGAAGAAAATTAATTATAAAATAATTACATTCTTGTTCAGCCCGCTTCGTAACTCCTTTTCATTCTAATTCTCGATGTCTTTCCTTAACTTTTGGTCTTTGCCCTTTCGTATGGATTATTGCTTTCTTTTCAAAGCTTTTTCAGGTGAAAGTTTTAGCGACGTACGTATTAGTGCAATTCGGAATTAATCGGAAATATCTGCTAAAATTTTCCAAAAAAATGGAATTATTCAAATTAAATATTGGTTTGGTTGGTTTAGAATAAATGTGCTTCAAATCTCCTGACTCTACTGAAGCAATAAATATCAAGAAAAGAAAATACCTTCTAAACTCCTAATGCATTTTAATGTTCTCAAACAAAACATTCTAAAGTGCAAAATCACTGTCATGTTAACAAGAAAAAGAATAAAAACATACTATTCTGGTATAAAAATGAATGATTAAAATCAATATCAAAATAAAAGCAAGCTATAATTTATTGGAGAAAACAATACTATCCTATTAGTATCTTCAATAATACAGAGGATAAGGTATTAAATTATATATCTCTTAAATACATAAGTAAGCTATACGCAAAACAAATATAATTATTATCATCATAATATATTTTAATGTTAGTCATTTTAACCTATTCCATGTGTCCTTTATTTTATGTCCACACATTTTTGTTGACGCCATTTTTCAAAACAACAGCTTATTAGCAAATATTAATAATACATTGGATTTTAATGGACTGGAAGTAGCAATTTATCAATTGCCTTTAATCAACATTTTAAGTGCAATCATTTACTTTTGCTTTATTTTCAAACATCAAAAAACAATTTAAACCATTTCAGTCTCATTTTATATTCATGAACCTACATTGAATATCTTATTTCTATCCATAAAGGCCCTCCATAATATATGAACCATACCCGTTATTATTGCTTTTCGTGAGTTCAGACAATCGTGTTGTGGTTTCGGTTAACTGAGGCAAGCAAACAGTCCTAATATCAGCCTCAGTAGAATTTAATTGTCAAACCAATCTGAGTCGAATACTCCCTGGTTATTGAAGAAATGAATTCTATTGGCACTGAAGCCAAAACGTTCTCTAATGTTGATGTATAGAGTTGACGAAAATACCTAAAGAACAGTTCAAGTAATAACAGATGAAAACGACATAAGAGAATTTGAGTTGCTAAAAGATAAGTTTTATTGATTCAGATGGGTAAAGAAGGCTTAAGAGCAGTTTTATGAACCTCATGTACTAAAGTCATCCTCTCTGCATATCAAACACATTGACAGAAGCGGGTCAGTATCCAACAAGTAAAGTCACGCAGGTCTCACTATATGTAGTTAAGGTGCTTGTTCTATGTTCTCTCTCGAATGAAAAGTCCCGATAACAGAACAATAACTCGGTAAAGCAAAACAGAATAACTGAACTTAATTGTGAGAGAAAAGTCTTTTATTTTTCTTTATTTTCAATTATTTAGGCAAAGCATGCAATTTTGGATGCTGTTTGGCTTACATCTTTTTTCCTTTCTCACTCGCCATTTACCATCATTACATGAGTACGAGGTGTTATAATTAAATTACCAGACTGTGCATGTCCTAGGCTTGGTGTGGATGAGTGAGAATGGAATGTAGTTTACCTTGAAGCATCTGGTGTGGGTCGCACTTTATTCCATCCCTCTATCTAGTTCAGTTTATTCTCTATCCTCGTTTCAGTAAGACGTTGTTGTGTCGTTGTCCTTTAATCACGATAAGATCGAGAAAGGCATAAATTTGAAATTCTTCATGTAATTAAAAAAAACTCTAACTTAATGTTTTAAATTATTAAGGAGGTGTTTGGAAATAATTGTATGTCCCGTAGTCAAATTTTTGAATGACACAAACGATTTTTGGGAGGTCGGGAGGTCTTTGAATATAATGAGTTTTCTGGTCGATCTGTGACATCAAAAACTGATGAAAACATTAAAAGAATTTAATGAAATCGTGCATAAAGACCGACGTTTGAGTATTCGAAGGATGTCAGGTATTAGAAACATAAACAAGACACAATAAGAAAACTTTTGACCGAGGATTTGCAAGACAAAAATTTGCTCAGAACTGGTACCAGAAAAACCGGGGCGCAATGCACCCTGTGAAACAGTTCTTGGTGGACAAACGCATTTCTGTGCTGGAGTATCCACCGTACTCACCAGACTTCGCACTAAGAATAGCACCATACGACTTCCACCTATTTCCAAAAGTTTAAAGTGTATTGAAGGGAACACATTTTCAGTCTGGAGAAGAAGTGAAGGCAAAAACGGTAGACTTACACCTAATGACCTGCACCACTACTGTGAACAATGGAAAACTAGTATACTGAGATGTATTGATAGGGAAAGAAGTATGTAGAAAGGGGCTAAATGGTATTAGAACAACGATTTTAATATAAAGCTAATTTTTAGTCTAGTCCGGTTATTTAATTGTCTCACCTCGTATTTAAGTGAAATAGAAGCAGTGCTGCTTGTCGTGAAGACTAAACTGATGTAATTTTTTATTTCTTATTTCAGCCTCTTAGTAAAAGTACTATTCCTTTGCATCTGTATTACAGTGCTTATACTTTCCTAGGACATTCAATGTTACGTCATTTCTATATACTTGTAACAATATTATATGATTATTTTCTTTCATATAAAGATTATTTAATATTTTATGTTATAACTAAAATTCTCACTTTCAGCCCCTGTGTTGCACGTAAATTCAACGTTACATCTTGGACGTTATTTGGTATATGTCTTCTTACCATTGTACTCACAATTTACTCTTGCTGCATATATATTTATAAGAAGACCAGGTAAAGACTGAACAATCATTACTTTCCATTTCTCAATTTATTTTCATAGCTGAAGTACTGCTTCTTGTTATCTGTGCGGTAGAACTTAAATTGTTTACAAGGGCTTTTTATATTATATAACTTGATGGATTAGAAGCATTATTATAAACCAAGTTCATTACTTTACGTTTTACGTTATAACAAAAACTTTTACTTTTCTTATAGCCCTTGTGTTGCTTCTAAGTGTGACGTTAGAAAAATATATAAATCTCACATTTCACTGAAATATCATCTTTCGTCTGTTAGTTTTCCTACAACCCAGTTTCATTATAGACATACCGAGTGCAAGAGCTTAAAACATGCGATTAACTGATTAACTGATAATAGTGAAAAAATTATTGAAAATCTTTTTTCCCTTTAATTTTAGCTAACAGACGCAGAATAACAACACAAATTAATAAGATTCCTGTAAAGAAACTTATTTTGTTGTTCTCTGAAAGCTGAATATTTAGCACATTCAGCAAGACAGTAAAAGAACGATGGTTGCTACTAAAACATTCTGTGCTATTCTTGTTGGGAATTAATGCGCCGATTCGTCTAACAACAGTTCAATGGCAAAGGCTGGGATTTGCTATCAATAATTATGAATACTAAAAAACTTAAGAAATTCGACTGCAACATTTTAAACAAAGTTTTTTTTGTATGCTGTTTTTTATTAGCTAGGCCGCAAATATATTCGTTGTGGATCCCAAGCGGATCGAGAGTGATATGCTTTGTTGCAGAATTTTCTTCATAACTTTTACCATTTTATCCTGCTTGTAATATCCTCACACAAAAACTGTAGAACACGTTTTTGACAATGGATCTAGATTCAGTTAGATGCCAACAACAAAACAAGCCTTACTTTAAAGAAATTTTTTTTCAACAAAAAAAAATCAAACAAACTGTCCCTTCTGCCAGTATTTGATAATCAAAGTCATATAACTATTTAAAAATTTCTTTGGCGGACAAAAATATTCTATGCCTGTTGACTACTAAATTTGTTGTGGGTAATTTATTAGAATCATTGTAGTACAAATTTATATTTGAATGTTATTTAAAATAGATAACCTCATTTTTATTAAAACGTTTTTCTGAATTTCAATTGGTGTGTGTGTGTCATCAAATTTTCGGTCCTTAATTTAACCAACTTCCCATCAAGCTAGAGCACTGAAATTTTGGGAATTGTTCGTACTCGCCTAACAATGCAATATTTAGAAATTTGCGACAAGTTTTAACTAATATTTCAATAATTTTAATAAGTCAAAATATTCTTTCCTCTCGGCGCTTTTAGGATTGAGGAAAAAATTTCTTTCCCCCTCTGGGAACACCTCCCCACACGCCACATGAGGTATCGTAAAACTCCCAAAGGGGAGATAGTAAAGGTTGCTGACTTTCAGTCAGTAATCATTCGCAAGAAAGAAAGATTCCAATATTTGGCGCCATGCCTTATCACAATAATTTTTCCTGAATTCTGGTTCCCGTTTTTTTTTTTAATAGAATGACTTACAAACTTTCAAATGCATCTTTTGATTTTATAAGTATTATGAATTTTTTAATACG
>BMAW01079689.1:14780-31414 GCA_019974015.1 Nephila pilipes | reverse complement strand
AGTAAAAACGATTCCCAAAGTTTCAGAGCTCCAGCTTGATGGGAAGTTGGTTAAATTAACATTCGAAAATCTGATGACACACACTCCAAATAATAAAAACATTTTAATAAAGATCCATAATTTTTCCCCATTAGTTACGAACTCGGTGATTGACCAATCAGATTTAACGTGACCTGTTGGTGAATGAAGGATCATGTTAGAAATATAAAATTTTTGTTTGATTGATTGTTAATTAATATCGCACTTAGAAGCATCGCAGGAGTTATTGACGAGTAGCGACAACTATTATTTCGGGGAACTTAACCCTCACGGGCTTCTATCCCCTGTGAAATGGCTTAAAAATGATTGGTGAACTGAACCTTGGTTTTTCACTTGCCCAGAAGTTAATGAATTATTATGGAAGTTATTTTTTAAAAATTGCAATAGTTTGATGAAAAAAGAGTATTATAGGGAATTTAAAAAGTTTAAAAAGTTATTGCAGAAAGTAAAGTTATCACAAAGTAAAAATATAATGGATGATCAAATTTAATTGCAGAATGGAGAATTAATTGTAATATTGCAGCAGAAGTCTATTGAATTCCTGCTTGCTTGCTCGGTCTGGTCGCAGTAAGAGCGTGGGTTGTGATTGGTCGGTGGCGCGGTGAGCTGTTTGAGTATATAAGTGTGTGTGGGTAGGGGTGGATGGCGGATGCTAATGATGCTAGTTTTGGTTTTTAAGATCGCGGGAGTTGGGTGATTTAGTATTGGATTTTAGAAAGTTTAAATTATTGTATAATTTTAAATTATAGGATTAAGATTTCTCTGGGTCTATGAAGTTGAGGGTTATTTCTTATTGGGGTGTATTTTTCTATTTCTTGTATGGTTTTATTATTTGAAGTATCGATTTTTTGGAAGAAGTTTGCAGAAAGTTTTTTGATAAAATTTTTTAGTGTGGGGAGTTTAAGTGAAAATCTAATATCTGTATTTCTCATGTACCATTGGGCTTTAGCTATTGTTCTAATTGTGGAGTTTTGCGATTTTTCTAATAAGTCAAAAGTAGTGTTAGCACAGTGTGACCAGACCGGGCTAGCATAGGTCAGAATAGGTCTTAGAATCAGGGTGTAGATAAGCATTTTATTACGTCTGCTTAAAGCAGATTTACGCGAGATAAGGGGAAAAATTTTATTAACTGCAGATCTGTACTGCTTTTTAATTCGTATTACATGTTGTTTGAAAGTGAGTTTTTTATCCAACGTTACACCAAGATATTTGGTGTCTAGAGACCAGGGTATATTTTTGTTTTCCAGAAAGATGTCTGGTTCATTTTTTCTGTATCCTCGTGAAAAGAAGACGGCCTCTGTTTTGGAAACATTCAGGGCAATTTTCCAAGTAGAGTACCATGCTTCTAGTATCTGTAAGTGTTCGTTTAGTGCTTGGCCTATGTTAGGTGATTTTTTATGTTGTGCTAATATCGCAGTGTCATCTGCATACATGCATAGTTTTGTTTCTGGGTGTGTAGGGATGTCGTTCACGTAGTAATTAAACAAACTTGTTGAGAGGATTCCTCCTTGTGGGACTCCGGCTTCTATTGATCTTGGATTTGATAGTTTTTCATTTACTGTGACTTGGAATTTTCTATTTTGAAGGTAGGAACTGATTATTTTTACTAGATATGGTGGGGTGTTGTACTGTATCATTTTATATATTAATCCAATATGCCAGACTCGGTCAAAAGCTTTCTGGATGTCCAGGAAAACCGCTCCAGTTTTCTTCCCTTTGAAGAATCCTGTTTTTATAAATTCTATGACTCTGAGTAGTTGGTGGCTGGTGGATAGTTTTGGTATGAAACCATGTTGTTGGTGGATAATTACATCTTTTTCTTGGAGGAAGTTGGAGAGTCTATTGTGTATGATCTTTTCTGCTATTTTGCTTAAAATTGGAAGTAGGGATATCGGTCTGTAGTTGCTTGGTAGGGTGGGATCTTTTCCTGGCTTCAGGATCGGGATGACTACGGCAGTTTTCCAGGTGTTTGGGAAATAACCGAGTTCTAGCATATTATGGATAATGTTTCTTAATTGGAATATGCAGAGTTGAGGTAAATTTTTGATCATTTTGTTGGTGATTCCTTCTTTTCCGGGAGCTTTGTGGATTTTGATTTTCTTTATATAATCGGCTATTTCAGATGCTAATGGTGGTGGGTAGACTTGATTTCGGAAATTTCCATCATTTTGCAGGTAGCTGTGAACGACATCTGTAACATTTTCATCGTGATTAGGTGTGTTTATGTCATTTAATTTAAATTGGTTTTGAAGTGAGTCTGCCAAAGTTTCTGATTTTTCAGTATTACTAAGTGCGATATTAGCTGGGCCTTTAAGGGCGGAGATGGGAGTTCGTTTTCTTCTGAATACTTTCGCCATACCCCAAAGGGTACCGGTTTCCGCATTCAGGTTTTCAAGTGTATCCTCCCAATCTTTGTTTTTGTGTAAGTGCACTTTTCGCCTAATTTCGTTTTGGAGTCTGTTTAAGTTTTCTTTATCAGCAGGGTAACGGGTGAATTGCCAGATTTTTCTAGCTTTATTTCTTTTTCTGAATAATTCTCGTAACTCCTGTCCGATAAAAGTTTGTCTGTTGTGTTTTATGGGTTTCGAGGCGAGTTTATGTGCACTTAAAATGTTTTGTGTTAATTCGGCGACTTGGTTTTCTATATCCTCTCCGCTTTGTGCTTTGGGTAGTGTGAATGTTTGTATTGTGTTTGTAAGAAGAGTGCTTTTAAATAGTTCCCAGTTTGTACGAACTTTGGGTTCCGGCAGTTCGTATTTGTTCTGAGTATCAAAATGGATAAGAACTGGGTTGTGATCGCTACTTAACTCCGGTAGCGAGTGGATTTGAGCGGGCCAATCAAAGTTCTTCGTTATTGCTATGTCTATGGTGGAGGCGGAGTTATAGCCGTAGCGTGTTGGTGTGGGCGGGGCTAAGATTTCTAAGCCGTTTCGATCGGCAAAATTTCTTAGTGCATTTCCTCTAGATGAATTATATGAACAGCCCCAGCTAGTGTGCTTAGCATTAAGGTCTCCGCAAATTAATGAGATTGACCCTAAGTTTTGTATTGTTTGTATGTATTTTGGAACAAGTGAGGTGTTAACAATTGGTGGGATATACATTGAGGTAATAAGAATGGGGTTTCCGTCTGAAGGGGTGAGTGCAACGATAGTTGCTTCTACACCATTTAGTGTGGGTGTTGGTATTTGGTAGTGTGGGAGGTTTTTTTTGATTAAGATTGCCGTGCCGCCGGAGAATCTGTTATTCGTGTTAGGTCTGTCATTTCTGTGTATGGTGTAGTTAGGCATAGAGAATTTTATACCCGGTCCTAGATGTGTTTCTTGTAATAAAATTAAATCTGGGGAGTGCTTATCAATAAAGTGTCGTAATTCAATATCACGACACTTTACCCCTAGGGCGTTCCAGGTAACCAGTTTGAGGCCGAAGAGATTGAATTTTAGTTGTGGGATGTGGGTGGTGAGGCGACTACACCCGCTATAAACATATTTAGCTTGTCTAGGTCATTGCTGACTTTTGACATGTTGTTTAGGGCTTCAAATAACTTAGGAAATTTGTTAAATAGATTCTGTAGTTCGCTAATTGCAGTTATAAAATTAAAATTGCCTGTACTATTATTATTTGAATTTTTATTATTGGTGTTGAAAGTAGGAGGATCTAATGGCTCAAACTGGTTTGAAGCTTCGACAATGTTTGGGAGGACAGGTGGCTCCATCTGTTGATTTGCATTGTTACTGCAGATGTTTGCAAAGGTGAAGTCGGCAGTCACTGCTCTGGTTGTGGGTATTATGTTTCTATCATTAGTTTTCTTGGTGGGTTCTCCATTTTTAGGCTTTCTTTTGGGGAAAAGAGGACATCCTTGCCAGGATGCCATGTGATCTTGTTTGCAGTTGATGCAGGTTGGCTTTTCTATTCTTTCTTTGATTTGGCATTCGCCAGTTCGGTGATTTGCTCCACACTTAAGGCATCTTGTATTCATTCTGCAATTCATGGATGAATGATGAAAATAATTGCAGTTATAACACTGCGTGGTTGTATTTTTCTTTTTGAATGGGACTATTTTCACCAGCATGTGCATGACTGCTTGTATTTTATATATATCCAGGGCGTCTTCTGTTCTTCTGACTTCAATCATGAAAATGGGGAGTGGTAATTTGGTTTTTAGTTGTTTCAGTTGCGCGACTTTTTGAACTTTTATTCCTTGTGATTCTAGGTCTTCTTTTATGTCATCAGGGTCAGCGTGAGTTGGTAGGCCTCGTATACAGACTTTCAAAGGCCTCTCAGAAAGTGGTTGTATTACATAGTATTCAGATTTCATATTTGTTAGTTGGGTGGTTATTCCTCTATGGTCATCTTCGCTTTCAGGGTTGATTTTTATATATTGTCCTGAGAGTTTGCAGGTGGCCTTCGGATAATTTCTATTAATTGCTTGGATGATCAGGTTGTAGTTCTGGGTGAGCTTTAACATGATTGGTTGGATTTTTGGAGGGGGTGGGGGTAGGTCGATTTCAGCTTCGTCTGGATCGCAGTCCGAAAGCGCATCAAAACTATTGCTTGTATTTAAGTTTATATTATTTTGAGGATTGAGTTGTTTATTAAATTTAGATGTTCTAGTGGGTATTAGGAATCCATCTTGATCGATAGTTCTCTGGGCTTTAGGAGCTCTGAGTTATTGACGACAGACCTTCTAATTTTAAGACCCCGTCATGTAAAAGGAAACAACACGTGAGCTGGCATCTCTCCAAACTTCCATACCATTTCAGTGGGAGGATTTCGTCTAGATTCCAACGATTTAATGTGCATAGGTCTCGCTACACAGCGGTTCTTTAATGATATCAGGAATCGAACTCACAACTCGACTGAAACATCGCTAGACATGAGTTCGCTATCAAAATCATTCGAATACCGCAGCCACTAGAAATATGGAAGCTATATTCAACAAACCGGACATAATAATTTCACTTTTTCAAAAACCGTGCTCACTTTCATCCAAATTCTTCAGATCTATATTAATTATATTAATTCAGATTAATCAGAATCAATATTAATGCAGTCTATATTAATATGTTAAATGTATTTTAAACTAGCCATAAAATTAAAAATAAATGTTCTCAAGTTTTCTGTTAACAGTATTAAAGTATTTAGTAAGATATATTTTGAATTGGCCACAAAATGTACATAACATTTTGTATTACATAATTTATTTTAATGCTATACAAAAGTAAACGGTAGTATTTACATCAGATAATTTTTAAGGTATTCGTATTTCTTTATTGAGACTAATTTTGTATTTTTACATTTAATCCGTCCTTAACCATTTAAGTTCGTAAAATCAAAATCTGTCCATCATTTCGTCTGTACATATTTAAGTATAGACGAAATCAAATCATTTGATGTAAAAGTCATTAAATCATATATTATTTTTAATGCTTGGTACGTTGCAAAAGATTCTAATTTCTGTCAAGTAGGCTTTTGAATTACTTCATTTCAGGTATAGAAATCATTTAAATTGCGATAATGTAAAACAAATCCATACGTACGGTCAATATTTTATGGAAATAGAATATCTGTTTGGAAAACTCTTTGAATACTTCAAATATTACAACCGGTTCCTAATATACTATTACTTACATCAGTTCTTTTTGAACTTTTTTACAACGTTTTTCTGAATTTCACTTGGTGTGTGAGAGAGTGTGTGTGTCATCAAATTTTCGATCGTTAATTTAACCAACTTCCCATTAAGCTAGAGCTCTGTAACTTTGGGAATCGTTCTTATTTGCTTAACAATGCAATATTTAGACATTCGCGACAAGTTTTAGCTAATATTTCAATAATTTTTTTAGTAACGTAATTTGTTTAGTAACGCGGCGCCATCTATGGGAGATATATTGAATTTCGCAGAGAGTGGGATCTTAAAGACGAGAGAGATATGAGGTTTTTTCAAAGTTTTAACTAATATTTAAATATTTTTTAATAAACTTTGCCACCATATAAAAACGTTGGTTTTTATCTTGAATTATTTACAATGTTTTTCTGAATTTCACTTGGCGTGTGTGTCATCAAATTTTCGATCGTTAATTTAACCAATTTCCCATCAAGCTAGAGCTCTGAAATTTTGGGATTCGTTCTTACTAGCCTAGCACTGCAACATTTAGATATTTCCGACAAGTTTCAATTAATATTTCAATAATTTTAATAAGTCAAAATATCCTTTCCCCTAGGCGCTTTTAGGATTGAGGAAAAAATTTCTTTCCCCCTCTGGGAATACGGGGATTTCCACATAATTACGCCACGTGGGGTATTGTAAAACTTTTCTACTCACAAAGGAGAGATAGTAAGGGTTGCTGACTTTTAGTCAGTAATCATTCGCAAGAAAGAAAGATTCCAATATTTTGGGCCGTGTCATATCACAATAAATTTTTCTGAATTCTGGTTCCCATTTTTTTTAATAGAATGACTTACAAACTTTCAAATACATGTTTCGATTTTATGAGTATTATGTATTTTTTAATACTCTCAAAAATGTCTCTTTTAAAGTAAATTTTAAAGTTAAAAATTATTATGTATTTCATTTAGTGTGTGTGTGTGTGTTATCAAATTTTCGATCGTTAATTTAACCAATTTCCCATCAAGCTAGAGATGTGCCTTTCTTGCCTAACAATGCAATATTTAGAAATTTGAGACGAGTTTTAACTAATATTTTCTTTAATATTGCAGTTTAGCCCAACCACTTGATGCGATTTAAAAAATTGGCACCAAACTTGGCGATTTTTTTTGGCTGAACGTTGTCCGCAAAACGGATCAGGGTAGTCACATTTGACAAAATACTGCCAAATAATTCTTATCTTCAAGGGTGGTTGGTTTAAACTGCATTCAAACCATTCAATTTACCGGATGAATTAATTAATTTTAGTTAGTTTTAACGTTTTTATGTATTTCACTTGGTGTCTGTCTATCTGTGTGTGTATCAGTGTGTCATCAAATTTTCTATCGTTAATTTAACCAACTTCCCATCAAGCTAGAGCTCTGAAATTTTGGGAACCGTTCTTACTTGCCTAACAATGCAATATTTAGATATTTGCTACCATTTTTATACAATATTTTAATAAACTTTGCCACCATATAAAAACTTTGTTTTTAAAAACGTTGGTTTTTATCTCGAATTATTCTAATTCTGTAACACAACAAATATTCTGAAAATGTGAGTTCTTGAAACGTGATAGCTATCTTTCAAGTAGAACGGATTTCAGTATATGAGGAATAAGAATGCTTAGACAGCTGTACGAAAAATTAAATTATCTCACTTTATATTTGAATATATTAAAACTATTTGATTTCTACTATGGCTTTAAATATATTATATGGCTTTAAAAATCGAATTCCAACACTGAAAATTTCTAAAGTATTTCAGTTCTATAAAATATTCGCGATTGTCATGTAAATAAAAGTTGTGCTTTAGATCGAATATTTTCCTCACAGTTATATCCTCTTTGTGCCTTTATATTTAAAGTAAGTGAAACCATTTTACACGAATCATGTTGCGAAGAATTTTCAAAATCGGAAATATTTGAATTCAATATTCATTCGAATAGTTATTGAAATAAATTTTATATTCAGCAATACTTCCTTTCATTATTCAATATGGCTTCACCCATTCAAGCTGTCAATGTATAAAATGAACTATCGCAATAATATATAAATGTACTCATCTTTCATTTAAGGTATATACAGACAGGAATATCTTTACCTTTCTATTTTAGAATATGGCACAATAGTACTTGAAAAGCTACCTTATGCGATCTACAGTCTTGAATGTATATTGTTACCTCTTCCCAAATTCCATTTTGATACTGGAACCGACCATGTATGCGTGTTGCTTAGCAACCTTATATACTTTCTTCCTTTTTGATGGCTAATGTAGAGAATAGATATGACGGCTAAGACACCTATTAATTGACACTGGAAGAAAATTTTTATTATATCTCATAGATCTATTACTTTTAATATTACTTTTAATATTGAGGTTTAAATAGTAGGGTTGATAGTAATTGTCATTTAATATAAAAGAGGTTATCGTAAAGATTCATTTATTACTAAGAAATTCCAGAAATATAACGACAAAATTTATTCTGTGTAATTCATTCTGTATATTAATTACATCTATTAATGTTTGTTTGGTTTCAGGAAACCATAGAATGAAGTACCCTGCAAAATTGGGAGGAAAAAGTTAAGTCTGATGAGTTCAACAATGATAGCCTTTGAAAGGCGAAGAAACTATCAGAAATATGTAACTTGGAACTATGTAGAAAAATCTTCAGAATGATAAGAATCAAATTTATCGCCAATATTGCTACTACAGTGCATCAGAAATAAAACTGCTGTTATTAATACCATTAAAGAAAAAGTAGTGTCTCTAAGTGCAATTATATATAAGTATTATTATTTTTTTACGATTCTAGTATTCTTTTCTCAAAATTTATATTTTCACAGAATTTGTGTAACAATTAAGGGAGATTTACATCATAAATTTTACTTTTCGTTTACATTTTATTAAATTTAATTTTATGAATTACAATTGCGTCTAGTGTCTGAATAACTATGTTTATTAAAACTCGGCAAATTTTTAAAATTATAAATACAATATAATTTATGCAAGATACCTCGAAATGTAAGTTTCACTGCATACAAATGTAAATACAACTTTTGAAAGCTAATTGTTCAAACATAATTTTTTATGCATGTAAATGTGATATTTTCTTTGCATAAGCAAATGCTTAAAATTACCAACATTTAATGTTAAAAAGTAACTTCCGCTCCTATCTATCGGCCATTTTGATTTCACGGGAGTAATGTTAATCCTATGGAATTTCGACTACAGTTATTAAATCTTTACTATTTGAATGCAATGAAGTGCATCTAAAAAAGCTAGAAATAATGAGGTCTATTCTGTGGAATTACACTTTTCTCCACCGATTTTTAATAATATTTTTACTGCTATTTTAATGATTCGTTCGTGATTTTTCTGGTCTTTAAAAAATATTTAAACCTATTCTTAAAAATTGGAGAAGAGTGTTATTCCACAGAATAGACCTCATTATTTCTAGCTTTTTTAGATGCACTTTGTTGCATTCAAATAGATCAAATAGTAACGATTTGAGAATGGTAGTATGAATTCCATAGGATTAACATTACGTTCACGAAATCAAAATGGCCGGTAGACGGGATCCTTAATTTAAAAAAAAATAAATAACTATTTAAAGCAGTCTTCATACCGATTAATTATCGAGAAAAAATAAGGAAGGAAAAAAATAACGGTTGTAACACTGTAATTTACAACTACCTTTCATGTATTATTAAACGGTAGCCAGATGGCCCCACATGTTCTTTTGGTGAGAAGGACGACTAGCGAGCGCAAGCTCGATTGAAGGCGAGAGACTTGGTAAAAAAAAGAACGATGGAGTGATGTTCGTGAATCTGTGTTTTATATAACACATCAATCAATAACTCCCGAGACTAACATTGAAAACAACATTTTTTTTGCAAATTTTTTTTTTTATTCATCAACATAACACCTTTTGTTAATCACCTTTGTTGCGAGTAAATAAGGATAAACAGCTTTCTGAATCATCGACTCGTTGCTGCTTTTGTTCCATCGAAAGCAATCGCGGCACCCACTTGGAAAAAACTTTTTTCACTTCACTTCAAAAAACCTTTTTCAGTAAATAATGATATCTGTCATCAATCTCCTGGAGCTTCACTTTACGATCTTTCATTATAATTTTGTCCACTTCCTCATTTTCAGTGTAACGGCTTCTGAGTCTACCCGAGCGTTCCGCGTCATTTATTGTCAGTACGACCGATTTCATCGACAAACCACCGACAAATCGTTGCTTTTGATGGATAAGAGTCCGGGTAACATTTTCAATCATTGTTTCTTGCACAGTGTTGCAACTACCCATTAAAAAACAATGTTTTATCAGAACACGAAACTCGGTTTTTTTCCATTTTTTAAACAAACTACAAAACGACTTTACTCCAACCTCGATAACTCAGCTGTTTCTGGTCCGATCGATTTAAAATTTTGACACGTTTCAAGCAAAGGTTAGTACTCTAGAAAGACCTGGTTACTGGTTTACTACGAGCGCCATCTCTTGGTTAGTCTCGGGAGTTATTGATTGATGTGTTATGTTTGTATCCTGTCTTGTGTTGTGGAACGTGTCGAGCATTAAATGATATTTGTGTTTGAAACCAATCCGGCTGCTCATTATTTCGTCCTGAAATAATTACAACATTGGAAGGATTACACGGTTTATAATCTGAATAATCCTCATTACATTATAAAAGAAATTCTGTATCATTATTAATTGTTCAATGGATTTACATCCTGATATTAATGAATAAATTAACTTAATCAACATAGCCAACTTTAAAACGAAGCGAAAAGGTGAAATGTTTCCCCCCCCCCCACCATTATAAAGATAATGTTCTGAACAGCTTATTTTGAAATGAATTTTGAATCGGTTATTTCTTTCCAAAGATAATCTCAAAAATCATTGCAAAGCATTATATTACATAACTTCAAACAAACAATTGATGTCCTAAATGTATAATACTCTTCTCTGAGTTAAAATCTTTCAATAAATGTCTTCTCGTTATTTAATATTTCTCTATTTCTTTTCTTTCTTTTCATTATATAAAAAGTTTTTTTTTTATTTTTAAAAAAAATATTTATATTATATGTTTAAAAGTAAAAGTAAGTTGATTCATGAATTCTCCCGTTTTGTAATTGCGCGTGAAGTAAAGTTTGGCAATTAAAATCATAAATTAATAAATGCCCTTAAAGACAAGCTACCGAATGAGTTGTAATTTTGGATCCATAGAGTTTCTAGAGTATTATATGGAAATTTGTGTTTTAAGAGTGTCAGGAAATATAAAAATTCTCATATCACTTTAGAATTGCATTCGGAGAGTGTTATTCCATTTTATTTGAAAATTAAATTGTTTAAGATTATTTTATATATATATATTTGCTTGAATTTCGATATGAAGATTAAATAATATTTTATAAGGAGTAAATAATGAAAAAGTGTGATAATATTATATACACTGTCTTTTATTATCCACACATTTGTTTAAATGCATTTTTCGGTATCTTTAATCTGACTTAAGTGAATTTTATAGTAATTTGTTTCCTAACTAAAGTGAGTATAATCAATACATTATCGATACAAAAATAATTAAACCTCCGTACTAAATTTTCAAAAAAAAAAAAAAAAATGTAGTGATATGTTTGGTACTTAGTTTAGTTTTCAATAACGTCGCACAGGAAGCAACATGAGAGCTATTGGCGACGGATCTCGTAATTTTGAACCTTGGTCAAGTGACGAGGACGACACCTAACTTCCACACCACTCCATTGGGAGGAATTTGGGTCCCGACAGATTCAACGTGCCTCAACCCCGGATACACGGTGGGTCTTTAGCGGCCAAAGATCGAACTGGCGACTGAACGAAAACTGCAGGCCACGAATCCGAAGCCATGACCACTAGATTACAACGGCCACGATATGTTTGGTACATTGCATACATATAATACAATAATTAAGATCAAAATAAAAGCTGAAGCTCTGGGTAGATAATGGTCTGAATATCCTACTTTCCGAATTCCATTTGAATCCGATTTTTATTTCTAGAAATATTCGATGAAAACCATCTGGGGCGGATGTTAGATCACCTCCGAGAGAGCGATTGCAATTTTTGTCGTTGTGAAACACTGCATGACAAGTGGACCGATAATTTTATATTATAAACTAGTATACGGTCCCTTAACATTGACCGTTTTCTAAGCGTAAATTTCATCTTGAATATTTCTTGAGTTATTAAAAGGGTTTAATGACACGATTAATCTGATTGTTTGAAAAAAAAAAAAATTTCGATTTTGCAATTCATTTTTTTTTTACAACTGAATTTAATAATTCGTAATTTTTACAACAACGAAACTTTTTAAAATGTCTTAACATCCTTAGAATTGGAAACGCGTCGGCTTCTGTTTAACGCAAGACATTTCTAAAAGTGTTGATATGCCTTAATATTTGATACACTCAAAATAATACAACTGCATTTCTTATTTCCCCGTAACCCAGATACTTTCAAGCAGAATTTTTCAAAATTTGAAACTGTGGATGATGCTATTATAAGAATTTAGATGAGCGAAAAAAACCGCCATAATCGATAATTGTAAAATTCGTTTTAGAAACCAATCGTATACATTTATTAAGTTAGTAAATTAACATCAATGTGCAGTTCCCTTTCTACCACTAAAAATTATTCTAATTTTGCCCAGTTGCGATTAGAATTCAGGAAGGTATTATAGTAGTACCATGTTTTTTCACGGCTATACAGTAACCTTTAGACTACCAACATGCATGTGTGTGTGCATGTGTGTATGTAGATACATGTGTCCCTCAAAAGAGGAAACTGATATAAAAGGGATAAAAGTGAATATAGATCTCATGTGACTCTGTCTCACTGGTTCAGAACTCAACCTATCAGGTTTTGTTTGAAAAAGTACTAATAAATCCAAATAATCAAATTTATTTGTATATTGTACCATATATCCATGTGCAATGAATGTTGTTTCACCCACCACCATTCCTGAAAATTACGGACTTTCTGTTTATGTACAGAGTTTGTATTGATTATGTTAAATAAAGTATTTACGCACTCTTAGTTGTTTTCTTTTATTCCCTTCTCTAAAATACCAATGGAACAGATGACCTCAACCGATAAGATGTTTTAGAGACATGTATCCACACCCCCATAACTGTCCCCCAATTCATATGCATGACTAAACATAATCATGCATGCCTAAGTTCTACAAAGCCTACCCAATGCATCGAGAAAGGAATTGGAATTCTTAACTAATCTAAGGTTTACGTAACTTAAGGCTCAACCCTATGGGGTTACTATTACCATTCTGAAATCCTTACTTTTTCTTACACATGTAGGAATTTCCAGCTAATTATCATAGTATTAATTGTATTTTCAAATGTACTGCAAGTCCAATTCCTCAGTTACTCGACAAATGACACCACAAATCAGCGTCATGTGATAGCTCAGGCAGCGCCCCCTATTTCTGAACAAAAGAGAGTGAGTTTAGTTATCGCACTCCTTCGGCTTCTCTTCTCCTCTGTTTTCCCCTCGGTGAAGCTGAACTCCGAAAGCCAGCGAGAGTTCCAACGCCCATCGCCGATATGGGACACAATTGGATAGACATCTATCTTTATCCGAAGAACTGTTTTTTCTTAAACGAAATAATCTGTATATAGTAGTTTTATAAATAGTTTTCCTCTCTATCTCTCCGTCTAATAAACTAAGTAAAACAACTTCAAGCCTCATCACTGAACTGGTACGATGTCATCATAGAATCCAGTAATGGAATTACTCCCCTAGACACACCAGCCCTTTGCGTAAGAGCAAACCAGTGTAGATTCGGGATAAACAATCTCTCACCCATTCTACATACATTTGAATGTTAAACAGTACATCCGAAAGAGCAAAAAATATTGTAGTTTTCTGCGGAATTACGTTGTCTCTTCGATTTTCTAAAATAATTTTGAGCACTTTTTAAAGATCGGAAAGCCCACAAATGAATCATCAAAATAGACCCCAAAATATTTTCAAAAATCGAAGAAAAAATATAATCCAGCAGAAGCCTTCATTATCTTATGCTCTTTCAGATACACTTTAGTGCATTCAAATAGATCGTATAGTAAAGATCTAAGGGCAAAAGTAGAAGTTCCTTAGGATTAACATTACGTCCACGAAATCAAAATGGCCGGTATACTGGGGCCTTAAAGCTCACGTCTACCCGCCATTTTGATTTCATCAGCTTAATGTTAATCCTACGGCATTTCGACTTTAATACTCCCCTCTTTACTATTCTATCTATTTGAATACACTGAAGTGTATCTGAAAGAGCAAAAGATAATGAAGGCTTCTGTGGAATTACTTTTTTCTTCCGAGTTTTAAAAATATTTTACATTATTTTTTAAAGACAAGAAAACTCACATGCGAATCATTAAAATAAGAATAAAAATATTTTTAAGAATCGGAGGGAAAAATCGGAAACCACAGAGCATTCATTATTTTTTGCTCTTTCAGAAGCATTTTATTACATTCAAATAGATAAATTAGTAAAGATGGGAGAATTAAAGTTAACATTCCCTAGCATTAATATTAAGCTGACGAAATCAAAATGGCGGGTCGACGGGAGCCTTAACCTGTTCGCTCCCATCGTATCAAATGCGATACGCTCACGTTTGCTCTACTTTGCCCAGCGTATCACATTTGATACGCTCCGTGAGTGTCATCTACGGCCCAACGTATCAATGGATATACGCTTAATGAGAACGTTTTATTTGATTTTTTTAAATATTACTATATTGCGTTACAAGACCGCGAAATCTATATAGATAGGTAATTTGGAGTGTTGACCTTGGTAATAGGGGCTCGGATTTTACTTCTGGCTACCAGGAGAGAAGTAATTGTTAAAAGCACGTGTTGCGGCGCGGCTCTTTAAATGTATTGACATGATTTAAAGGGTGCACTCGCTTTCAGTTTTTTTTTCTTTCTTGCTTGCTTCTTAGAAGTTCGAAGATGAATTTATGGCCCTTTATGGTGGTTACGGCTTTTGGTAGCAGATGCTCGCAGCTGTTCGTTTCATTCGGTTTTTATTTGTAGCGACAGTCATGACGAAAAGAAAGTATTTATCTAAGATTGAGATTTACGAATTAATGGATGAATTTTACAGTAATGTTAGAGAAAATAATCCAAATATGTGCATAGCCATTAAAGAAAAAAAAGGACGAAGAAGATGTGCCCTTTACTCAAAATCTTACGTGAAGCGTCAAAAATAGATAAAATATGTGTGTAAGACATGTGACGTTGGACTATGCTTTGAAGAATTTTTTCTTATAAAAATACCAAACAGCAAAATAAGATTTATTTTTTATATCTATATATTCCATGTAATGGTACATCATTACACCATGAAATTTATGTAACAAATGTAAATTTATTTTGTATTTTCTTAAAAGATATGATTTTTATGTAATTATTATGTAAAAACATAGAATTTTCGATTAAATCTCTTTTTCTTTCGTATATATTAAGTTAAATGCATTTTAAATAATATATGTAAACACCAAAATATTTTAATGAACAGCCGATTTTAGAGGAATTTTTTTCACGAATTAGGCCTAATATCTAAAATCGTCTGGCCACAGCGTGACAATTTCGTGGTAAGAAGCCGTGGGCCCAGAGAAGTACTTCTTTTTTCTCTCTCCGGTAGTGAAAGGGTTAAGTCATGTGAATTAAATCTGCAAGGTTTATATATGATTGCCTTGTACACAAATGGTTGCTTACATTCACGCCTGTAGAGCAAATTTAATAGAGTCAGCCATGCTGAACATCGTATATTGAATCTCGTGTCAGTAATGTAGCTAATTCTGTTAATTACTCGTAATTACACTTAGATTATGGTAATTGCATCAATCTCTGCTAGGTAAACCTTGGATACGTGGCGTATAGGGTCCCATATCATCTCATATCTATCCTCGAATATCAATTACGTGCTGGATTGAACTATTCAATATTGAATGGTATATTTCCACTGGAAATATCAAAAACATCGTATTTAGATAATACAAAGTAGTAAAATTTGTAATAATTATTGAATCAGAGATTGAATTTAATTTTTACCTTCTTTGCTTTGATTCTTGTAATGTTAACACTGTGAAATATTGGATCAAAATTGACACGATTGGTGTAATATTTACGGTTATTTTATTTTGTTTTGGAGAAATTTTACTTAAAGAGTTCTTCCGCCCTTAAATTTAAAAAAGTGATTTTCTATAAAAAAAACCCCATTAAATTAAGAATTTCTTAAGCATTTTAAGGCAAACCTCATGAAAATATTCTAATAATGTTCCGAGATATGATAAAAAATGTGCTTGTTTAATTCTGATCTACTGAAATTTTAAAGCTCATTTTATCAGTATGTGATTTACTCATTTCATGCAAATTACCTTAAACACTAATCAAAATAATCCTACGAAAATTATAATTTTTATTATTATATTATTTTGAATAGTTTGTATTGAAGTTATTCCATTTCGTATGTATTTTGATATTTTTTCAGAGACAGGTATACATAAATTACGAAAACTTTTAATCCAGTTTTCAATAAGCTTAAATATTGAAACCTGCACTAAATTTAAATATTTCGGTTCAATTATATTTCTCAGAATTTGTTTTGCATTGGGAAACAAAAGTTTTATTTTCTGAAGCAAAGAGTTTTCCATGAGTGTGCGTCCAAACCAATATATCGTTAAGTAATGTTAAAACAAAACGTTTTCATTAAGCAATATTTTACAAACTATTTAAAATTTCATAACATACTTATCATAAAATACAAATTATAAGTTATAGCACAAAAAATTGTATTATTTAATCGAAGGTTTAAAAAGTTAAGAAAACTCGAAGAAAATGGAAATATATATATATATATATATATATATATATATATATATATATATA
>BMAW01079689.1:0-14138 GCA_019974015.1 Nephila pilipes | reverse complement strand
CTTGCGGAGAGTCATGTATTGCTGGTGAAACGTTGTCTTTTTGCAAAATATTTCAACTGGTGTCTTCATGCACTAAACACCTGTGCGCATGGGAACTCGGTTAAACCATCTCACTCGGCATAACCATTTCAGGTCATTTTCTCGCAATTCATGTGCGAATAACCGGTGTTAACGATTGAACAGAGTGGAAGAGGATATGAAGTGGACAACTGGACATGTTTGCGAAAGAAAGAATCGTTGGAAAGTTCGAATCTGGACGATGACAATCTGTAGTGTCTGGAATTCTGAATGCGTCTAAGTGTGTGATCTCAATTCTAGCAGAGGTTTTAAAGTGCGATAAACGGTAACCCATTACCAGAACCAGTTTGGTAAAGAGTCATAAAGGCTCGTCGAATCTTATATCTGGCATTAACTGTGTGAAATCAGAGGGACAGTTCTGCCAGAGAGCTGTATTGTGCACTTTCAACAGTCATAGACAAACTGTTTACTGAAAATGCAATCATGTTGGTCTCAATACCAGACTAAAAACAATTTGTACTCCTCTCCCATCTTCGCGAAAACGTACTCATTGAAACAGCAATTCTGGCGTTTCAGAGAGGGGTCCAATGGGATGCTCGGTGACGAGTTTCTCTTCAGTCTGATCGGTGAATTCCGTCAGTTGATATGGTGAGTACGTGGAACTAATTTTCGCCATAGAAACATCACGGAAAGACATCGTCTTCAGTGAAAGGGATCATGTTGTGGACAGTCATGAAACTGGATAGCCCAAAAGACTTTCATTTTTTTTAGTTGGGTCTATGACTGCTAAAAAACATAGAGCGTAAGTTATGAAGCCTAGTACTGTCCTGTTTCTAGATGCAATAAGGTCCTGGCTTTATACTTGTATTTATGGATGATAATGTGCCTCGTCATTGTGCGAGCCTGATCGACAACTTCCTTGAAATGAGAATTATCCAACTCATGCAGTGGCCAGCTCACACACTTGATACGAATCCTATAGAACATGTGTGGATTATATTCGGGAGAACATTTACAGCCCTTCCACACCCACCAAACGCCGTTCCAGAACTGAAAAGTTCGCTTCGTGGCGATTGGAACTCTTTGAGCTTACAATTTTCCCACAAAGTCGTAGAACATTTGAGATATCGTTGTGTATCGTGCCCGGCTGTAAGAGGTGACCATACACCTTATTAAACTGCAACATCGCCATTTTATTTCATTTGTTTTTCACTAAAGTGTGAAATCCTTTTTTGCCAAATTTAGTTTTTTGTTGTTCTTTCATATTGCTTTTTATTTTTATTTTATAACCCTTTTACAGTCGCATATCATGTTTCCCGCAGTTGCGATTTATAGATTTAATTCATTACTCACATTACCAGTTATGCTTAACTTGGGTACCTTCATTACATATCCACTGTGCTTGTCAAAAGAGAACAAGGGCTTCTAAGGGACTTTAGCAAGGGAAATTGATATTTATTGGAAATATGTGCTGTATGTATATTAAAGTAAATGTTATATGGTTATTAACGAATTCTTCATGTTAATTTTTTACTTAGATCCAATTGGTTATAAATAAAAAAATATATATACAAAGAAGAAGAAAATATATGATGTAATTATGTTCTTTTAATTGTAATATACATTTATATTGTGCGATGAAATTTTAGTTTAGTTTTTATTAACTTCGCACTAGAAGCAACACATGGGCTATTGGTGACGGACCTCGTAATTTTTAACCACGGTCAAGTGACGAGGACGGCACCTGAGCTGGGACTCCCCTCTCCTAACATCCACACCACACCTACGAGAGGACTTTGGGCCCCGACAGATTTAACGTGCATCAGCCCCGGCTACACGGCGGGTCTTGGGCGGCCAAGGATCGAACCCGCGACTGAAAGAAAACCGCCAGCCACGAATCCGAAACCTTGACCACTAGGCTACCGCGGCCACGATTGTGCGTTGAAAAGTGTTGGTACTAGAAATGTGTACTGTGTAATAATAAATATTTTAGTAAAGCAAGAATATTTAATCTAGTTACTTATAAAAAATGAAAAGCAGCACACATGCCTTTTGTTAAACTTTTACTCCAATTAAAGCTCTGAGATTTGTAAATACTATTGTAAAATAGTTTTAATTCGAATAAATTTAAGAAATGTCTTAAGAAATATTTTTTTGAAGAAACTGAATCAATAACCATTAAAAGCATAAGTAAAAAAAACAACGAAAATTTATTACTAGAAGTATTTCTAAGCTGAAATTTTTTTACCTCAGTAATTAATTTTATTCCATTTAGATGTTTCCGCACATAAAAAAACTTCGTATATTCAAGTAGCTACTTTTTTTTTATTGATTTTATAACTTCAGAATATTTAAAAAAAAATACATAAAATTTGTGTATAAGGAGGGGACTTAATGTTAGTAATACCCAAATCAAATTCGTAGATATTATCTAATTAATAATAAGGTCTAAACATTTTCATCCATTTTATATGCACGAAAATTTACACATTCCAAAATTTCACCTAAATCAAGCTATGAATATATATATATATATTTGTACAGGAGTGACCAGAGTGCTTTGTAGAATATTTGTTAAAGCTAGAAAGCCTATTATAATGGGGTTAACAATTTTTGGGATTGACACTATTAAAAATATTAATGGAATTGATATAAACAAGTAAAATTGAGGTAAAAGCCATAATAATGTGTTACCTCCTGAAGGGGGGAGAGGAACCGGGCGATATAGGGGAATTGAATGACTTTTAGTAAACTATGTTCTGTACGACCAAACCGATAAAGTCAAATACAGTAAGCGCTAATTAATTCGATGCATTTGAGTCCTCGCCTAAGTTAGCGAATTTCTCAGATTATCAAGCGTTCAATCACATTTTATAACCCCAATACAATTCTTCCAGATTGAAATTTAAATTATTAAAAATGTACGTATTTAATGTGTTTATGAACGTTCTGAACTTGAGCAGACGATATAAATATCCGGTAAAATATTTCGCTTCCTCTAGCAACTGTAAAACTAATTTCAAACATTCAACATAAACCTTTTACGACCAAAGTAATACCTGCTATGTATTTCCAAATAATTTTAGAATATATTTGATTAAATATCTTCACTAAAAGAGAAAATTGAGAGAATTCTTTTTTCTTCAAAATGTTTAGTTTGGTTGATTACATGGTTTCGCACAGTGTTGGTTATGATTAAAAAAAAGTAGTTATAATGAAGAAAATATTTGATTTTTCCTCTTCCTCTTCAGTTATAACATTAATTCTCCGGCACTTGCGACCCGAGCAGCTCGAGAGGTACTCGCGAGCCTCTTTTTGAAACGACGCTTTCTTTATATACGAGGCCTGTCAAAAAAGTATTCGACCTTAATTTTTCCCGCGCAAAGTAGTGATTCCACAGTGCGCGGTGGAAGGAGGAATGATAATGCGCATGCGTGAATTTTTTCAACGCTTTTGCTTGTTCAAGTCGCTGGCTGGTGGTCGTCAAGTAAGGTGCTGTTCGTAGTGTTCGTCAGATTTAGTTTTCTCGCAAGATGACTGAACGAATTGAGCAAAGATACTGCATAAAATTCTATCAAAAGCTTGGTGATTCTCAAAGCCAAACAATTCATGAGATTCAGCAGGTGTTTGGAGAAGATGCAATGGGTGTAACACAAATTAAGGAGTGGTTCAACCGACTCAAAGATGGCCGCACATCAGCGGAGAGTGAGCAGCGTTGTGGCAGGCCCCAAACTCCTCGGAGTGCAGCTAATGTTGAGAGGGTGCGAAATTTGGTGATGGCAGATCGTCGTTTGACAGTGAGAGAGATTGGAGAAGAAGTTGGAGTGAGTAAAGATTCTTCACATGTAATTCTGCGTGAATATTTGAACATTAACCGAGTGGCTGTGAAATTCGTGTCCAAGTTGTTGTCGCCGGAACAAAAAGACCTCCGTTTTGACGTTGCACAGGACCTTCTGGACACCGCTAACACTGATCCTGGGTTCCTGAGCACCATGATAACTGGAGATGAGTCATGAGTGTACGGGTACGACCCAGAAACAAAAAGACAGTCGTTGCGATGGAAGCATCACGATTTTCCATGGCCGAAGAAAGTGCGGCAGGTGCGAAGCAAAGTCAAGGTGATGCTGACTGTTTTCTTTGACGTCCGTGGAATTGTGCATCACGAATACGCACCGGAAGGACAAACAATGACAAAGGAGTACTACCAAGATGTTCTCCGTGACGCAGTTCGGCTCAAAAGTCTAGACATGTGGACGGCGAACAACTGGCACTTGCATCATGACAACGCCCCTGCACATTCACCCCAATTGATCCACACTTTCTTAGCCAAACATGGAATTACAACCGTTCGCTAACATCCCTACTCTCCAGATCTGGCTCCTAGCGACTTCTGGCTGTTTCCAGAATTGAAGACGACACTGAAAGGATCCCGTTTTGGGCATAGAGAAGAGATAATGCGGAACGCGACAACGGAGCTGAACACCATTCCAAAAGAAGACTTCCAGTGGTGTTTCCAGCAGTGGAAGGATAGGTGGGCTAAGTGTGTGCAAGCACAAGGGGTTTACTTTGAAGGGGATTAGGGTCCCAACTCCGTCAGGTATTCGAAATATTTTTTCTAGTGAAAGGTCGGATACTTTTTAGACAGGTCTCGTAAGCTGCGAATTCCCTCTGTGTTCGTCGAAAAACCGACAGGAGACCAGTCAGCGTGAGCGTTCCTTGAATGGCTCGCCAGTGGAATTTCGATTAGTTTACACTGAGCCAAACGACTCATGAGCTGCTCGGCTTACAAAAATCCACGCATTAAGATGCGTAAAATGTGACATTTTCTTATATTTTCTAAATTGGAGCCAGTCTTATGGATTTCAACAAAAATAAATTTTTTTTCTTCGTATACATACATTTTAAAATTACAAATGTGTGGCAACTTTATGAGCATTCAGTCCAAAGATTCCCATATAGGTACCTGTCATTTCACACATAATGAGTTCAACTAAATACGTTCTATAAACTTTAAAAATCCCTCTAAAATAGTAATTATGTATTTCTTAATCAAAAATGATGTCTAAAGTTGTTAAATCAAAACTTTTATTAAGAAAATATTAAAGAAACATACCACTTAGCCCATGAAATTCAGCGTTTTTTTTTTTTTTTTTGCCATTCTTAGAACATAATAACATGTACACTTCACAGTATATTGGAACCAGCTCACGAGAAACCATTTAAACAGTCTTTCTCCAAATAGATACCTTTGATAGTTAAGCCAGTAAAATATAAGAGTTTTAATTTCCCATATATTTTATAAAGTTACCAAATTAGGTATCTTGATTCTTAAGAGATGAATTTGATTGAATGCACTTGTACTGGTAAAAACACAGTATAAAACATTAAGACAGTACAATTACAGTTA
This sequence comes from Nephila pilipes, assembly GCA_019974015.1. Lineage (NCBI taxonomy): Eukaryota > Metazoa > Arthropoda > Arachnida > Araneae > Nephilidae > Nephila > Nephila pilipes. The sequence goes on along the minus strand of BMAW01079689.1, from coordinate 8,713 downwards.
AAACAAATTATGATGAGCTACTCTAGTCACTTGCTAGCGCTTATTAGCTTTATTAGCTCTAGAAAACTTGGTGGTCTGTGAGAACATTTTATTTTACATTTTACTGTATTTACTGTTTACTCTTTTACATTATACTGTTGTATTACTGTGCGAACGTGATATGTAACCCTCTGGGAAACAAGAACAACTGAACGGAAATAAAAAAAAAAAGGTAAATGAAAAATTCCGTTAGCGAATCTCTCCATCGGTATCGAATTATAGAATACCCGATTAAAGAGAAGTTACTATATTGAGAATTTAAAAAACATAGCTATTGTGACATATTCAATTTTTAAAAACAAACGATTGTGATACTTTTTTAAGATATTATGTGTCCAACTTATAAAGGCAGACGATTTAATTTAATGTGATGCTTTTTTTAAGATATTATCTATTCGACTTTTAAAGGCAGACGATTTAATCTAATGTGATACTTTATTTAAGACATTACCTATTCTACTTTTAAAAGCAGACGATTTAATCTAATGTGATACTTTATTTAAGACATTACCTATTCTACTTTTAAAAGCAGACGATATAAACTTAAAGTAATACCTTTTTCAATATTCTTTATTAAGATATATTTTTTTGGCAACACCAGATCATAGTTTTGATTTTAGATAATTTACTGGCAACGGATAGGATTTTTAGTATTGAGTTGGGTTCCAAGAGATAAAGACGAACGTTGAAAAAGTGGTGCTCGTGTAAAATTGTGTCTTGAATTTATGCTTGAAAAGATGTGCGCAAATAAATGTGATGTCCTGAAAACAAGTCATTTTTATTAATAGTCTTCAATACAGTACACTATTAATTATTCCTTATCTGAAAATAAATTAATTAATGTGAATAAAGAAGTCTAAGACCTTACAAAAAAAATCAAAAAGCAATCTTTCTTTATCAATATTAGGAACTAATTAAACTTAAATTGAATATTAGTTATAAGTAATTAAATTACAAGTAACTATAATAAGTAAGTACGATGCTGAACGAAAATATTAAAACATCCAATTAAGATTCGATTAAATTAAAGTTTTTATCGTATTTAATATCAGATTTAATGGGTAAACGGAGAAAAAGAAACTTGATTCTCTAAGCAAAATTTGGGTGAAACCCAAGATAGAATTGACAACGGATGAAATGACCTTGGGGAGATTGTTTTAATTACTTTATCACGGTATTAATTGAAAATGGTTTGTACATTATGGACGTATTTAATTTTGCAAAATATCATGTGTAAAAATATAATTTTTTTTGCTTTATAAAAAACTGAATTGGTAGCTAAAAGTTTCAGAAAGAAATACTAAGAAATAACAACTTAACAATGTGGAATAAGATGGTGCATTGTACTGAGCAAATACACTCATGGACAAAAAAATTAGCGCACCAACAAGGAGTCGTCAAAATGAAACGAAATTTTACATACGCAATGACTACTTTGATATAAGTAAATCATTAGAAAATCAAAGAAAAATGATCATTTATTTCAGAGAAAAAGGCAAAAGAACGGATGATTTAATACCCTGTTGAACCCCCTGTATGGCGAATGCACGATGCGATAAGATCGGGCATTGAGGCTTACAAGTATTATATGATGACTTGTGACATTTCGTTCCATATTTGCTGTAACCTTGCTACTAGTTTGCTCAAACTTGTGGGATGACCAACTCCCCGTCCCAAATGATACCAGATATGCTCGATTGGAGATAAATCTGGGGATCGGGCAGGCCAAGGAAGGGTAGTAACAGTGCGGAGACAGTCTTGTGATACCCTTGCCGTGTGAGGCCGAGCATTGTCTTGTTGAAAAATGGCTCCTGGGTTCCGTTGCATAAGTGACAACACATGTGGTTGCAGGATACTATGGAGATACCGCTGAGCTGTTATGGCGCCACGGATCAATACTGGGGGTGACCGTGTATTATAGGTAATGACAACTCCTACCATCACAACAGCTGTGGGAGCTGTGTGTCGCTGTAAAGCAAAGGCAGGATTGAGGCGTTCACCACAGAGTGTTCACACACGAACACCATTGTCATCACTGCTGAGATTGAATCTGGATTCGTCGCTAAAGACGACTTGGTTTCATTCCGCTGCAGTCCAGTTTCCTTCTTTCGTGGCTCCACTCCAAACGGAGAAGTCGATGGGTGGGCGTCAAGGGCAGCACTCGTAATGGGCGCCGTGATCCCAAATGTCCTTCAGCTTGGCACCTTAGTATGGTTCGAGAAGACACAGGGCCCCCTAGTGAAGGTGCTACATGTGCCTGGAGGGCGGCCGATGAAGCAGTTGGCTGTACACGTGCATTTCTTACAATGTGGCGGTCTTCTCGACAACTGGTCTGTCGAGGGCGTCCTTAACCTGGTCTTCGTGTAAATGTTGTCTCTCGGATCCACTGGTCCCAACTCCTCCTCATAACGCAATCAGAGCGTCCCAATTGACGAGCTACTTGCCTAGCTGACCACCCAGCTTCCATCCTGCCGATGATTCTTCCTCTCTCAAACTGCGACAGCTGCTCATATTGTTTTCAAAAACGGCGTAATGGCATATCTACCTCGGCTCTTCCTTTGTAAGCGATTCAGCACACTCAAACAAGCTTTGGTTACCTGTATTATACTCCACGGAGAACGACGTTAAACGCCCTCTACCGGCTATACGTAATGCGCAAACAGGCTGCATTTCTAATCATTTGCATATCTCCCCGACATGTACCTTCATGCCAAGTTTCGTTACGATCCCATAATTATTTCTTGGTGCGCAAATTTTTTTGTCCAAGAGTGTATTTGCCGCAAGGATTCTTTGTTGAATCCAACAGTCTCGGCAATCGCTCGAATACTTAATCGACGGTCAGATCGAACCAGATTACCGATTTTTTGAATATTGTCATCCGCTTTTAACGTGGGAGGGCGACCCGGAGGAAAATAATCTTCAACGTCTTCTTGACCATTTTGATAACATTTAAGCCGCTCAAAAGTAAGTGTACGCGATAAACATTCATTGCCATGTGCTTCTTTCAATAAATTATCAGTAGTGGTTTTTAGAAATTTCATGAAAATTTCACAATACTTTATTGTTCACTTGTAATTTTTTCTGCGAAATAAGAAAAAATAACTCCAATGCGATCGAAAGCTACGTGTACATTGATTTGTTTACAGAAATGAGAGATACTCAACGCAGATTAGAATGATTCACGCTAGGGTTTCTTTCCCGGGAACCCGGGTTCCCGGGAAATCATAAGATTTCTGTACTTTTTCTATTCCCGGGATTTATACTTCGTTCCCGGGATTTCCGGGAGTGAAGTAAAAGTCGATGAAGAAGATGTTAAAGAAGAGTTTAGCTGTGAAAAGATGGTTTGTTTGGATACCAAAACACTCTGGAATTATTTGTTGGCAATGCTTGAAAGACTTTTAGAAATAAAGTCAGCAATTTTAAAAGCATTAATTAACATTAAAGAACAAATGATGGCCAATGTAGAGTTTGAAACTGTGACTACAATTGTAACTGGCTTAAAGCCAGTAAAAAATGGCTTAGAAAAATTATGCAGTCGAAATGCAACTTTGCTAACTGCAGAAGGTGTATTTTCTTTCGTAATTGGAGAACTGAACGAACAAAATTCAGAATTTGCAAAAAATATGAAATATTCTCTTATTCAAAGAATTAATGAGAGACGCAACGTTAATTTAATAGGATTAATGTAATACCCGAATTTTGGGAGAAAATGCGAAGCAGTTGCAGTTACTGTCGATATTTCGGGATTGCCTGGTAAAAATTGTTTGGTTAGACAAGCCCAAATGATAGGTACAAGGCTTTTCTGCGAAGCGGAATACTCAATATCCAACTCTTCGCACTCAAAAGAAGAGAGCATGGAGATTTTGAAAGAAAAACCTCTAACGTTGGATGAAAAATTAGAGAAAGCAATTTACTCTAAAACAAAAGTTTTATATTGTTCAACCAAAAAAAGTACTAGTCTCAACAAAATCATGAAACAAGAGATATAGTTGTTCGACTCGACTGAAAATCCATCACCAAACATTATAAAACTATATGAGACTTTAAAAACAATTCCTCCAACGTTAGTTGAAGCCGGCATTATAAATCTTAATGAAGCCGAGAGAGCATTTTCTGCTGCCGGATTGCTCGTCACAAAGCTTAGAATAAGGCTGAGTGATAAAAGTATAAATTGCTTATGCTTTCTGAAATCCTATTTTAAAAATAAATAATCAATTTATTACATATTTTTGTATTTTTTAGCTCATTATATAAACAAGCATTAATTTTGGAATTTATATGCATTTTTATTTTATATAATTATTGTCGATTTTACTTAAAAATAACTTGTTTTTAAATTTTTTGAAATTTTGATGTATTCCCGGGAATCCCGGGAACGACAATTACATTCCCGAGATTTCCCTGAAATTCCCGGGAATGGAAAAACCCGGGAAATCAGAAACCCTAATTCACGCTGTACAGCTGTTGGTCGCTGTCGTTTGGCGCATGCGTACTTATTCTTTTGCAGCGGCAGTCTCATTATTTAATAGCTATACTTCGTATTTTCGCTATTTGCTGTTGTCATATTTTTCTAACATATTTTACTTTGACGAAATAATATATTTCTATTATAAAAGTTCCCAGTTTTACAATACAGAATATGTTGGTTAATTTTCTAAAATAAAAGTCATCTCTTTCTACCAATTAGAAATGCTACTTTACATAAAGCTACTTGCTACATTAATGTGTTATGTGGTGATTGTGAAATAACGCTTTACATACAAACTACACAACGAGTATTGACAAAGAGCCTAATAATTTTAATAACATTAACGGACGAGAATGGTACACGAACTGGTACCTTTGTTTCCTAACTCCCTCTTTACTCCACAAGAGAATTTTGATGTCCAGTTCCATTTAACCTTAAGTCCCCCTTAACAGATACCTCTTAATAACTTATTATTCGGTGCATGGAAATAGTCAACAGGCTAATTCTTCAGTTGTTAACATTTTAAAGAATTTTTGTTGGAAAGTTTTAAAAAAAGGAACATTTAATTAGAAATCCAATTCCCTTTTAATTAAATATTGAAATAAATACTATTAAATTAAAAAAAATTAAGTCAGGTGTTTTTCAATATTTAGGTTAAATTTAAATTTGAGTAGAAACTGAGGCCTCTGTAGCTTAGCGGTAGAATAACTGTCTCATTCCTGAAAGGTAGTGAGGAACATCTTACTCTCCAAAATTCCACACTACAACACTAGGGGGAATTCGAGTTTTGACAGACTTAGTTAACCAATTCCTCTACACAAAGTGTGTTTAGAGCCATCAGGAATCGAGACCGTGACTTTACGGAGCAACGCTGGCCGTGAATTGGTGATAATGACCTCTTGGCGTATGGTTGGCGAGGCAGTTATGAAAGGGACGGAGCTCACTCAAGGATTATTTACAAAACCTTGCCTTAGTTTAAAATTTAAATGTTGGTAGACTTGTTTAGTAGTTTCTGGTGTGAATGATTGATTGTTTGCTTATCAAAGTAGCACAGAAAAGCAATATGAAAGCTATTGGCTACTAACCTCGTAAGTGATGAGGATAACACCTAAACTGGCACCTCTGTCTTCAAATTTCCTTATCACATCAACTTGGGAGCTTGAAGTCTTGACAGATTCAGGGTGTATAACCCCCGCTACCATCGGACCCATTACTCGACGGACAGAAGCAATCCTGGTCGCGAGTTTTAGACAACTAAGCAACCACTGCCACGTTTGTAGCATGACTTTAATAAACAGTCTAATAAAACTGAGTAGTAAATATATATTAATATAATACGAGTAAGTTTTATGAATATAAGAAGTGAAGAAACTGTAGCAACAGGAAAAAATGTATTTAAATCATTAATTTTATTTGAAAATTACAGCACATCTGTAATTTTTATATATGCACAAGAATCTAACATGACGTTATTGATTATTTACTAAATTATTACTTATTTCTTAAATTTCGAATAATATTTTTCATTTACATCAATTTCATTGCTTGTAAATTATTTTAAAAGCTTACATATGATAATTAAATGTTTGTTTTGATGAATTCTAATGTGATGTCCATTTCGCGCCCTATATTCCTAAAACTCAATATATGTTACACGTTTCTTGTTCCAAGAATGCATTGGTATAACCAATTCCTTCCATCTATTAATATACGAGGAGAGACCATAAAATAAAGTGCACTGAGCTTCTGAGGTTCAGAGGGATTTTTTTTTCAACGAAGTTGGTTGTATTGCACTCAAACTCAAACATTTGGGGGTAAAATGTCGTTTCTTTCAGTCGATTGAAAACTCTTGTTGCTATGTCTTGTCGAAATGAGTGTCTGATTCCGAATCCCGTCAATTGCGAGCTGAGAAGCGTGTACTGTATTGAAGACTATTAATAAAAATGACTTGTTTTCAGGACATCACATTTATTTGCGCACATCTTTTCAAACATAAATTCAAGACACAATTTTACACAAGCACCACTTTTTCAACGTTCGTCTTTATCTCTTGGAACCCAACTCAATACTAAAAATCCTATCCGTTGCCAGTAAATTATCTAAAATCAAAACTATGATCTGGTGTTGCCAAAAAAATATATCTTAGTAGAGAATATTGAAAAAAAAAAAGACATTACCTATTCTGCTTTTAAAAGTAGAATAGGCAATGTCTTAAATAAAGTATCACATTAGATTAAATCGTCTGCCCTTAAAAGTCGAACAGATAAATCTTAAAAAAAGTATCACATTAAATTAAATCGTCTGCCTTTATAAGTTGGACAGATAATATCTTAAAAAAAGTATCACAATCGTTTGTTTTAAAAAATTGAATATGTCACAAGCGTAATAAGACTTTTTCACGCCTAGGGAAACACGTCGTTTTACACTTTTTTACGAAACAAATAAAAAGATTTTTTACTGGGATTGTGTCATGAAATTACTAATGTGTACAAAAGAGTTAAAAGCGACAGAAAACAAAGAGATTTAAAAAGTTGCTTCGTCCCGAAAAATCACAGCCACTTTTTTTTTGGGATCGTAAATAGATCCTCTTCGTTGTATTCTTGCCCCAGGGGTGAAGAAATGAATGCCGAGTGGTACTAAGTAACGCAAAAATCTCGGTGGGGGATACAAAATAAAAAACGGGAAATTCGGACGAAAAGAGGGTGCTTGAAGCGTGGTTATGCAGATCATGCCCTCGCTCAAATCAACTCTTGGTCTTATTCGAGGGGTTGGGACATTATCAGCCACCCCCTTCTCTCCCAACCCTGATCAGACATTTATTTTTTCACCACTCTGAAATCGTTTATGGGTCGAAAACGGTTTTCAACCACCGATGAGATTTAGAATGCCACCATCTAATAACGGGCTAAACAGACGGAATAGATTTTTTTTTTTGACAAATGTGTAAGTAAACTCAGCTCGCAGCTGTCAAATTGCATTGTGAAAAAATGCAACTACGTCAAAAAATAGTATTTGAGGTACGTATATGAATTTCTAAATTTTACAAGAATGTATTAATTACTTTTTCCTGGACATTTTTTATTTGATTGATTATTTATTAATGTCGTACTGAGTAGCAACACGAGTGCTACTGGTAATGGACCTCGTAATTTTGAGCCTGCGTCAAACAACTAAGAGGAAATATTTAATGGAACCTCCCTCTCGAAATTTTAAGACCATGCCTTCGGGAGGACTTGGAACTTCAACCAAATTTAATGTGTATCAACCTCGCTACACGGTGAGTTTTTAGTGGCATCAGGACTCGAACCCATGACTCGAAGAAAACAATGCCGCCTAAGAGTCCGTGATCATGACCAATACGCTACCGAAGCCGCCACTTTCTAGATAACTCTTGCGATGCAGAATATAATCAGTACAATAACAATAAATTAATTTTCACACACAAAGTATAATCATAATTGCATCTCTCAATCCTATATCCCGTTTCCATAATCGAAGTCATTTAACTTCCGTGACTTGCCGGACCGATCTTTAATGAGCAATGAGAACTGACCAGTGGTTAGCCCTGAAATTCTTAATGGAATCGATATCCTACCCCTATTCAAATGAGCAGCTGTCTAGTGCAACGACTGGTGACTTTCGCCCCTCGAATGGTAATGGAATTGAAACAGAGTGGTCAGTAAATAAAAGTTGAGGATGTGGGATTCAACATTCAGGATTGTGCGTCATTATGTATTAAGGCACATTCATTGTTAATCGGTGCGTGGAATAATTGCGCCATTTTCGACCATGTGTTGTAAATCGCTTTCACAATTTGCTAGTGTGTGATAAGTGATTAATAATTTTCTCTTGACAATTCCGATTAAATTCTGAGAGTGCAATTATAAATGATTAAGGCTGTTCTCGGCTAATGTTAAAGAATAGGGCTCAAAGTTCGAACACATTTTCAGGTAGAAGAAATGCTTGAATACTAATAACACATGGATCAATAAGTTCCGAGACTAACCCAGAGATGGCGCTCGTAGTAAACCAGTAACCAGGTCTTTCTAGAGTACGAACCTTTGCTTGAAACGTGTCAAAATTTTAAGTCGATCGGACCAGAAACAGCTGAGTTATCGAGGTTGGAGTAAAGTCGTTTTGTAGTTTGTTTAAAAAATGGAAAAAACCGAGTTTCGTGTTCTGATAAAACATTGTTTTTTAATGGGT
>BMAW01079683.1:0-13395 GCA_019974015.1 Nephila pilipes | reverse complement strand
TCTTTAATAATGTAAAGAATCAATTCAGATAAATGAATTGATTCCTTATTCCATAAAGTATTACTAAATTATCTACACCAGCTGCTGACATGCAACCCAAAACCATAATAAAAACACCACCACGTTTAACAGTTCCGATCCTGTTCTTTAGTTTGAGCTCTGTATTCCGACCCTGGTATCCTGCCTTTCGTAGTACACGGAGAATTACCTCAGGATTGCAAGATTTACCTAAATAGTTTTCTACATCAGATCTTAATTTTGGAGCACTAATATTTGGTATTCCCTTAATTTTTCTTATAATATCCCGACTTTCTCTATCAGTGAATATGAGTGGTTGACCAGTTCTAACCTTGTTTCTAGTACAGTCCTCAGCCCGAAATTTTTCAATAACTTTTTGCACAGTAGCAGGACTTTTCCCGATGATCTTAAAGATTTCCCGTTGAGACTTGCTCTCCTTTTGAGCAGTTTTATAAGAAAATCTTTCACATCTTCTGATAGGTCCTTTCCTCGTGGAACCATTAGTAAATTACATAATTATTTAGCGTCTAACTTTGAAAATTGCAGAAAAAACTTCAGAACAATCCATAACACACAACATAATCAAAAAGAAGTGTTTCTAGACTTTTAAATGACTTAAAACCTTTAAATTTTCAGATTACATACATACTTTTGTGATGTAAGTCTTTCCTGGTAGATATGAAAATGGTCTCTAAAATTGTAAAGTAAATTAAGGCAAAGTTCATTTTCCATTTTCTTGAAGTGTAATTCGCAATCAATAAGGTATATTCTCCAAAGATATCAATATCTTGTATTTATTTTTAAAATTTGGACTTTTTTACTGGAAACATGAGGTGCATACTTACTTTTGCGACTAAGTGTATGTATTGCTTACGATTTCAAGTTTTTTTTTTGAAAAAGAGGTGTTTGGATATTTCTTTTTGATCAGATACACAGCTCATCTAAGTATTGAAAAGACCTATATTTCTGACTTGTTTATTCTAAAAATTCGGAAGCGATATTGATTTTGAAACACGAACTTTAAAGTGTATGTCTTACAGAAATCTAACTTCTGAACTCTTGTTATTTAAAAAAAAACAAAAACAAAAAAAACAGACGCCTATCGTCTGGTGGGAAAAGTAAATAATTAGTTCCAACCTAAATAACTCTAATTTCGACTTATTATAGTGACAGTTAAAGTTAAAAATTTAATCAAAAAGTTAGGAAGCACCCTGGACTTATTATGCGTGGCATTTTGAATACATTTGACGATGATTGTTTAATAATAAAGCTCTCAGAAGCAACTCGTAATTCTGAACCTCGGTCTAGTGACGAGGATGATACCGGAGTTGGCACCTCCCACAACAAACTTCAACCCCACGGTAGGACTTGAGACCTCGACCAGATGTAACGTGCATCATCCCCGCTCCACGGTGGGTCTTTGTGGACACCCACGACTCGACGAAAACCATGACCACTAGGCTACAGTGGCCATTAAATTTTTTTAAGTAATAGTTTATATAAATCCCCCCCCCCCCCGAAATGCATATAACATATGCTTTCAAATATGGTGATCATAAACTTTTTCTAATAAATATCCAATAAAAGAAAACTGCTCACGATGCATTGTGTTCCCTTAAGAAACTGCACACCTTTCTCGGTCGAAGAAATCCTTTTACTCCCCAGAACTACTTGTTTCCGTGTCACACCCTCCGCGAAAGGGATTGGAGTGGAAGCGAATTCCGCAGTGGGAGCCTCGAGGCGGAAGTCGGGAGGAGCAGCGAGGACACGGGAAAGGGATTGCGAGAGGGGAGGACCGAATGCGTCCGCTTTCTCAGAGGAAGCGTTCGCGCCCAATTAATTCATCTGATAATACGGCACGAGGCTGACCGCGAATAATCGGCGACCGAGCTCAAATGCGCGTTACGTATTCCACCGTATTGTGTTTATCGGCGAGTTAGCGTTTTGATCTGGACTAAGATTGTGTAAGGTGTTCTGTCGTGTATAAGGTGAAAATCTTGTTGGTTTGAGAAGTGAAAGAAAACAATACATTTTTCGTACATTTAGGTGGTCTCAGGACCTTGAAACCTTTTGATTTTTTGAGAAAAATGTATGTTAGAGCCCCATTGTTTCGGAACGTACTGGCTCCAAAAGTATAACGGTAATGCGAAAATTTCTAAAGTTATCGAAAGGAAACAAAATAATCTTGTGTAATTAGTTTTTTTTTCAACTCTAGTTTCACCCACATAATGGCTCTGGATGCCTTCTAACTATGATTAATTTTCGATCGAATTTTTTCGCGTTTCCTCCTTCAACTAATTTTTTTTGAATTATTTAAGGGCGTTATTTGATTTAAGAACCTCGCCTTGTGTATAAACTGTCACTTAAGTAAATTAGTATTGCTTTATACATTAGAAGTGTGGCGAATTTGAAATTACCAAAGACAGATGAGGTAAAAAAAATGGAACTTGTTTATATGCTGAGTGGTAGGTAAGTGAGAAAATACAGAGTTATTCAAAATAAGTCATCCGTTTACAAAATCCTATATTTTCATAAATAAATGATGCATAATACATAAATGCGAAGGAATAATATGCAAGTTTTTTTACATGTGTTCGATATAGCTTCCTTCAGTTACACATATAATGTGGATTCACTATGTAAATTTCTGCCAAACACGTTGTAAAGTGTCAGTGGTAATGGACTGTACAGCAGCAGAAATCCGTTGCTTAAGTTAATTAAATAAATTTGTGGGAAATGATGGCGCGCATACTCTCAATCTTTTACTAACCCCCAGAGAAAGAAATAGCATGGGGTCATATCAGGTGACTTAGGTGGCCAGCTGTGTAACATCAATTCATCTGGTCAACTGCGGCCGATCCAACTGTGAGGGAACAACTCAGCGAAAAATTCCAAAACAGTTTTCGCCAAATAGCTTCACGAAGACACAAAAAGAATCATATTTTTTTCACAATATAAAACTTCTACAACTTTTATTGCATTCATGTATTATTTATCATTCTGTGTCGTTTTGTTTTGAAAACATAGAATTTTGAAATCGGATGAATCCTTTTGAGTAATCCATCCAGAGTATAACTTTTCTCTTCTCTCCACTATCTCTCTAATACCTCCAAAAATATCTCCCTTTCCAATAATTTCCTATTCAATGTATTTATAATGAAGTAATACTAATTTACAAAATCTGGGTTCTTTCACAAGGTGAGGTTCTCAATTGAAATAACGTGATGAAGCATCTCCAGAGGTTAGTTGAAGTGCGAAGGACGTGAGAACCTATCACGCCCCATTTTAGTAAGAACTAAAAAATAAGCTGTAAAAAGTTTGTTTATTGCTCTTCCAATTCAACCTTATAAATTTTTCAAAGCAAACAGTTTTCTTGGAGTCATCTTTCGGCATCGAACGACTCAAAGAACTGAAAAGAAAGATAGAAAGAAAAGATATAAAAAGGTTCGCGACATGAAATTCAATCATCACAAACCCAAACAGTTTTTTTTTCCCCAACCTCATTCGAACACGAATCGCTGTAACAGATACACTTTCACTCGAACGAGTCATCAGGAATGCCGACACGATCTGGGTATCCGAGTTAACTGACCGGTCCATCAAACAGGCATCACACAACCCCGCAGAGTCGCCTTGTCCTCTGCCGAGACATGACCGGGAGACTAACGAAGGTGGAATTGACGCCACTGAATACTCGTCGCGTGTGACTCACTCTTCCATTTCGGGTTGTACGTGACGGGCGAGCTAAGAGCCCTTTGAAACAAGAAGCCTTGTATGGACAACCTTGCAATTTGAACTGCGCGCGAATGTGAAGGTCACGTCGAGAGAAAAGGTCAAGTACCTGGGACAGCGTAGACCTTGACTGTGAGTGTCTTTCGCAAAAGGTTAACGTTAGGTTTAATCAGTCGAGTTGTTTAGTCCACGCAATAAAAGCCCACGCCGACATTGCAATGAGATGGGATTTGGAAGGTAAGATAGTAAAGATCGAAAAACCCATTATGTTAGGTGAACAGAAAAAAAGATTTCTGCTTTTGAAATTCTTTGAGAATAGGCATTGAAAAGTGCCATTGACATGGTTGGGAGAAAACCGTGGTAATGGATTTGACAGGCGTTCCGTTGGAGAATATGCTTGTATTTGAAATTAAATGAATAGTAAAATGAAGAAAAATAAAGGAGTTAGAGGGATTTAGGGCATTTCCTACCGTGCCCAATAGAAATCTTTCTAAAGATGCTAGTTCAAGATCATTGATACTGGCAACAATGTATCGTGTTTTAACATTTCAACAAAGATGTTGATGAATCACTCATTCATCTTGTTAGAAGTGCCGAAACAGGTTTAATCGTGAATTATAATTTTAATTGTGAGCAAATCGCCTCTTAAATGGGAATACGTTGTTCCCATTTTCAAATGTCTGCAGATTCTGACAAAATAGCGTATTGTGTTCAGTAAATAACGCTGTTTCAAAAGATTAAATTAACACCAGCCATTGTTGATTTCAACTGTCTGAATAATTATTCAAATTAAAGTGTATTTTCTTTATATTGCGTTTCTGGTAGTGATAGCTTAGTGGTCATGGTTGTGGGTGTTGTTTCCACCGATTTAGAATTCGACCCCGGGTGCCACTTAAGACCCGTATAGCGAGTTGATGCAGGCTAAATCCGGTCTAAGTCCCATGTCTTCCCTTGACGTGGTATGGAAGTTTGGAGGGGAAGGTGCTTACTCAGGTGTCGTCCTTGTTCCTTGACCGAAGTTCAAAATTACGAGTTCCGTCGCCAATAGCCCTCGTGTTGCTTCAAGTGCGAGGATGATAATCAATCCATTTATGTTGCTTTTATTTAACATTATTCGACTTATTTTTATCGTTAAAAATGTTCTTGAACTTAAGCATTATTAAATTGTTTTGCTATATATCAAAGAATGTAAACAAAACAATCAAAATAACAGAAAGGGAAAACATTCAACTTGTTTACTCATTTTCTTTAGTTTGGAAAAGGGCTCCAGCTCAGGTAACGACTTCGTCATTTGATCGTGATTCAACGCGAGGTGGTCAGCAGGCCATTTTGCCGGGCAGAATATAAACTGAATAGACAGCAGAAAAGGTTCAGAGCAAAAACTGCATTAAACACCCGTTGCGAAGAGGAGGGTTGATGCACATTAAATTTGTGGGGCTTTCCATTTCTTAAGGAAGAGTGAGATGCCAGCTGAGATTTCGACCTCATCATCTAACTCTAGTTCAAAATAAGGTGTTTTAGTTGTTAATAGAGGACCTTTGTTGTCTGAGACAGAAATAGGCAGACGAATGTGCTAAATACAAAAATTACTTGTTTTTAGGCCTCTATTTAAGTTTTACTTTATAGAATGATTGCTCTAAAGTCAATTTTCTAGTTATGTCAGAGATAGCAACGATTTTCCATAGTTCTTGTGCTCAAGAAATTTATTTTCAACGGTTCTCATTTCAAACACAATTCTTCGAGGCATTTAAGAACCTAATGTTTCTCAACGATTAGAAACAAGACCTCTACCAAGAAGTCAAAAATAAATAAAGTGCTTCCAAAACACAGAGAAATTTTGAAATCAATTCCGCAGGAGCAATTGTTCGAAATGATTCGTTCCATTTTAGTCCTGGTACCAAGCGCATTCTTCATTCCTGGCCATTCGTCTCGCTACGACTGCTATTAATGGATCTCGGAGAAACCGTTTGGCGACCAATGCCCAATCGTAAAATGCCACGTTCTCTTCAGTTGAAAAAGCGGTTGTAGACAGGAAGAACATAAGGCATTCTTCGGAAATCGATTGGTTAAGAACGAGTTGCAAAGCGAATCCGATTTGACGCTTCAGCGGAACCAGATCGGGTTTCTTGAGCTTCTGAAATGGAAATCGAATTTCTGATTTTTGCGCAATCCATCTGGAAATGGCTTTCGGCGAGAGAAAGACTTCAATTTCCTTTTTTTCCCGCTCGTCAACCAGGTAAGGAGAAACTGGGGGAAAAAATTCGGGATCGACTCGAATTTCATGACACGATTTCGGGATTTCCTCTCTTTGGGTGAAGATGGGAATATTGAATTCTATTTTAAGTGCTTTTTTCTTCCGCATCAAATAATTTGTTTTTGCAACTAAGAGGGAATACTAAGAGAGCGGAAGATATTAGGAAGGATATTGGAAGTGGTAATATTACATGAAGAAGCTGAGTCGAAGATTATACTTCAGCTCTGATTTGTTTGTATGAGCCTGTCCTTTTTTTTTCTATTAAAGTCAGACAAATCGAATTTGTTTTTTACTACAGGTTCCTAATCACAAAAGATATATATATATATATATATATATATATATATATGATTAACTGAAAATTTCTAAAATAAAGTTACTATTTCCACGAACATCACTTAAATGTTTATTTCATCGTTCTCTTTTCGTAAATCAAAATATACAAAGCTTCTAGTTCCGAAACAATGTCTACTTTAGACAACAAAAAAGAATGGAAACAAATGATGAAAATCAAATTATTAAATTAAATATTAAATAAAATAATATTCTGTTAAAATATTAAAATTAAAGCAAACTATAAATTAATAAATTGAATACATTTCATTTGAAATGTAACTATTGTTAGTGTAAAATAAAAAAAAATAATAAAACAAATTCTTACGTATTAATCTGTTGTCAACAAGATCCATTTTGCAATTATGTGTAAAATTATTGAGATAAATAAAATATACTTATAGTATTATATCAAAAATGATTCAATCAACAATTTTCTTTTTAAAGGAATATATGAAGGACAGTAAATATGAAAATCAAAATTTAGTAAGTATACTGATCAACACAGCAACAAATCTAAGGAATTTTTTGCAATACGAACATTTAAAAAAAATGTAAAAAAAATTTTTAAAACTTCATTTAAATTCTTAAATATTGGCATATATTTATGAAAAGAAAGACCACTATTTATGATTTTTGAAAGTATATTTTAATTGAAAAATTAAACGTGTCACTTATGAAATAATCTTTTTCGATAGTTTTCAAATCATAAATAAGAAAGAAACAGAAAAATTTATTTTATACATACTCTCAGAAATAAGCAGACAGTTTTTTAAAGAAAATATTTGCACTTTATTCTCTTATTTTAATGGTTAAATAATTTTATAATATATAAATATAGAAAAAACAAACGTAATATAAATGAAATGTATCTTTCGTAAGGTAATCTTTCCATTATTCATAAGTTTCATCAAGAAATCGAAGAGAATGTGTATAACACATACTTTTCCTGACACAAAGATTATATATCTCTTTTTTCGCTTATTTTAAAGGTTAAATATTTTCAGCATATTTAAATATAGACAAATGTATTGAAAGCATCAAATCAAATATTTTCACAAACATCTTTTACTTAAAAAGAAATCATTGCAAACTTAATATTCGAAAGAGTAATATGCTTCAAAGAACAAGATCCCTCAACAAGAAAATAAATTAGATATTTTCCAATCTTACTGTATACATTTTCATCTTTTTTCCACGAAACAACATTCAGCCTTCAAAAGAAAAAGAAAAGAATGCTTCAAAATTCAAACCCCATAAGACCCCCGAAAGAAAAGACCTTAACAGAACACCCTCGTAAAGGAAAAACTTCTTGATCCCCCTGAAGAAGAAATACACTTTTTCTAGCATAACTCATTTGGAAAAGAGGGATTTGAAGACTTTCCGCAGCTGTTGCAACAAAAACAAGGCTTATTGCTTTCGGACGGAGAAGAACTTATTAACACAAGAGAAGTCTGGTTCTGCCTTTTTTCCACCAAAAAACAAGTTTTCTCTCTTCTTATTTCCTTCGGGGCATCCATAGATCACCCCCTTGAAGAAAGTTAGAGCAGAAAAGAAATATCGGTTCATTAATCTGGAAGAAAGCAGTCTTTGGACACTGAAGATGTATTGTTTTGGATTTTCATTGCAACAGAGTTCAACGGATCTGGGAAATTAAGCCGTTTCAGGGGTTCCAGTCGGCTGGATGAACTAGCGTTAGCTTCATGGCATCGCTTCCAGCCAATAAGAAATAAGTAACAAGAATATTTAAGTTAAATATTATTTAAATACGGCTTAAAACAAAATAGGAGTTACTTAATCAAAATATATGAGTATGAAGAATGGAAAGTAAAGATTGTGTTGTGTAAAAGCCATTCGTATTTTTCTACCGTGTAAGCCTTTCGAGGATAATTTATCTCTTTATGTTGTATATTAAATATTTCTATTCCAGATATGGGAGCAAAAAAGTATTGGAAAGTTTTTGATTCGATTTAGCAACGACTAAAAATATGTGTTGCCTGTTTTACTTTCATCAATAACTTTACCAATTGTAATCGGGTGAATAATATATAACTAATAATAAATGTAAACAACTAAAATTGGTTCATCAATATTTAGAATTTAAAAAAAACCCCGAAAAATAAAGAATTATCTAAGTAAAGGAAGCAGTTTATTTTTCTCTCCCGAGTAAATTCAAGGATATCATTTGAGTCTTTTAATGTCATATATGAAATCTTTCTATTCCAGATATGACAGCAAATAAATATTGAAATGTTTTGATTCAACTTAGCATGCAACTAAGATTGTGTTGCGTGTTTTACTTTCATTATATATTCGACAATAGCTTTACCAGTTGTAATCGGAAATGAGTGTATGATACGTCAACTAATAACAAATATAAATAAAAAATATTGGTTGATCAGTATCAGAATTTTGAGAAATCTTAACTCCTAGTAAAAAGAAAAAGTAAAACAAAGGTATTGGAAGTTTTTTTTCGCATTGAGTTGCAAAATTTTCTATGGTAAGACGAATATTACATAATCGTGTAAATAATTGCTTGAAAGGTTTAGAATTACCAATGTTTTTAAGAATTATAGTAACGATTTATACACAAACGAATCTCGTTTTCTTTTTAATCTTAATGGATATGCTTTTTACGGCCAGATAAGAAAATAAAGTTTGAACGAAGGAAGATCATTTGATATGAATTAATAAAACACAATTTGATAGTGACTGAAATACAGCTAAGACACACACAATTTTCTTCTTTTATTTCCTATTTCGAAATATTTCGTGATGAAATGTAGAACGTTTCGTTTTTTTATATTTCTATAAATTTTAATTATATCATTTAAGTAAATGCTAATGTGTAATTTTAAGATATATTCAATACACTTATGCATTTACTATATTTTATTTTACCCACGTTTTCATGCAAATGAAAATGCAACTTACATATTCTTTCATTTATTGTTTTGTATTTTTTTTTTTTTTTTTTTTTTTTAACATGTTGCATAATTTACATGAGAACTCTATCTAATAGAATTTATCTTATTAGAATTTATACCTTTTTATTAGTCTGCTTTCCTTGAAAAAAAAAAAAACTTCTTCAAGGTCAGTAGACTACAAAAGAAATGGTTAATCTTTTTCATAAACATACAAAAAAGATATGAAAGTGGATTATTCGATAACAAGAATTTCAGTACCTAATGTTTGAAATAGATTAATAAGAATTTTAAGAAAAAACCCACATAACTGAAATATGATAACTAATAAATAAAGTATTAAAGAAATAATTGATCAGTAAACCCCTTTTGAAAAAATTAAAATTCTTGAAATATTTTTACCACATTAAATTATTCCCATTATAATGTTAGAATACTAAAATAAACACAAAAATATGTAATGAAATTTCTTGTGCACTATGCATAAATAAAATTATATTAACACCTGATTAGAAAAGGGAAAAAAACATTTGTTATTATATATCATTTTAATTTTGAAACTATTGAATCAATCCACCATTTAATCTCTTTTATTTCTAAAAATTAAAAATAATTAAGTTACGACGATAAAAATATTTAATTCATAAATTAATTATCTATAAATTATGTGATACAAAACTATATAACACATTCGTACAATAATGTATTTCTAATTTGTTAATAATCTTGGTCAATCCTACTTAGCATAAAATATATAAAAAAAATATCGAATTCATTCTAAAAAATATTATAAGAAATAAAAAAGTATATTCTATAAAGTGATGTAAGGTAAAAAAATATATTTAGATATGCTTGAATAGTAATTATCACATGAGAGATAATCGTTCACCTTTTTTACTAAAAAAGGTGACATATTATCAGAATATACATTTATTTATTATAATACATTCCTCTTTTAAAGCTAAAAAAAAACCAAATTTTATTCCTCTCGATTAAAATATGCTTCAAAAGAATATCTTAATATAAATTCTGATTCACCATTACATTCTATCTTCTACTTCAGTAATTAATGACATTTTCATGATACTAGTTTTCATTTATTAAAAATATTCGATGGAATGTTTTATTAGAGTTGATGAAGCAACTACTCAAAATGAAATTAAACTAACATATTCAAGAATAAAATAGCAAAACGCCATCCAGTTTCACTGGATAAAAATTCTTTGCTTTGATCTTTCAGACTCTTTCCTCGGAAATAAAACACGTCTTCAAAGTAAATCTCGGTTAAGAATTTTTACGAAAATCAGAAATTCAACGAATGAAATTATCGCCCAAAGCGAGTCTCTGGCAAATTTACATATCTTCTGGAACACCATGCAGCTGTTGCATTCATTAGCGACCACTTTTCCTAGCAGCGCTGTTTTTAAGTTATGCTCGCAAAGTTTGCTTTACGCTAGAAAACTTCTATTCGGTGTAATTCTAACTGCTTTGCCGATCTGCTTTGAAAAAATGTTTTCCGAAGTTAACTAAGGAGAAAATAATGATAATGGTGATACTGAATTGATACATTTTTCAATCGTAATATTTATCTTCCTACTTTACTCTTTTCGTTTAATCTTTCACGCACTTTTAATTTCTTTCTGATTAAAATCAAATACATTACTCATTATCGAAAGCATAATATTGATTTAAAAAATCATTCAGTAATATACAGTGTTAAGCTGAGTAAATATAAACCTTTTTCAAAAAAGAGTTGAAGCATTTTCTTTTTTCTCAATTCGAACATGAGAGAGTATCACATTCTCACTCTCTTGATTAAAAAAAATATTAGGAAACAAAATAAGAACAAAAAATCGATTTTCAATTAACAATACATTTCTCTTATAAAGTACCGTCAAATTTAGTTTTTACATGTTATTCCAACTGCGATAGCTGCTGTTAGAAATAAAAATGGCGTCATCTCGACGATGACGAATACCGAACAGAATTATTCTTTAATATTCCGTCCAAGTTATTTTGATGCAATCTGCTTACGCGAATAAATAACGCACATAAATAGTTTTATGAGCATTGCATCAATTAATTATGACTAAAAAGAGTGATTCATTAATCGAAATCACGAATTATCTTGAGAAAATTATCTTCAAAATTTTTTTCTTCTCATTTCTCATAAATCATCTGTAAATTCTAAGCTATCAAAAGAAGTTAATTAATTGATTGAAATCGTATATTATCTTGGAAAAAGAATTCTTGCCAATAATACTTCGACCATTTATCATATCGTCTGCAAATTCAAAGTCTATATCACCGCCATTTTCTTTAAGAATATGCTTAGAATACTGAATAAAGAATAAAATTTTCTGTACGGTCACGGTAACATTCCATTCAGGAAATCCTCCACTTTAATATTTAATCAAGAATCTCTCAAAGGCTCAGCAACTTCTTTATTCTTCTTTTTCTACGGTGGCTGGCGTGTTGAATGCCGGAGGATTATTCTATTAACTTTGAGATAGTTCTTGTCAAGACAACTCTTCGGGGAACGAAGCTGATAATATCGCAAAGAAATCCTTCTTTTCGAGGCAAAAGGAAACTGCTACTTAATTCCAAATGAGATTGGGAACAGAACGTTTGTCAACTAAACAATGCGAAACACCCCGATAATGTTATTTTGTTTGTGTTGGTTAGTCAGACAGTAAGTAGTTTCGACGTTAAAAAAGGAAAGATGTTCGAATTAGTTAAGTTGTAAAAGGACAGGAATTCGAAAGAGGATTAAGATTCGACTGAAGTAAAGATTCTTTCAAAGAAAGCACTTGGCGTGGAATGTGTTTTTTTTATCCCCAAGTTTTATTTTGAAGATTTATCATCTTTTAATATGACATATTTCTTTTCATTGCATATATCTCGTCTTCAGAAGTAAAAAGTGTCATTAATATTCAGTAAAATTTCTTTACACGTTATGCGCTTTCAAATGGATGAGACATATTAGAATTTTGCAGTATAATTTTTAAAAAAATATTTCGTCGAGTTTAATTAATTTTAAAATTTGCATGGTAGTTTAATTTTGAACAGTAATTTAATTTCGATAATATAAAAACAAATACCTTATGAAATATCATAGACATACATATATGATTCAAAAGATTGCATCAAAAAGTTTTCTCTATGATAATTATTTTAAGTAATATATATACTTAAGAATTTGTAATGTATATACTTTATATATTACCAGTTCTTAAATTTAATATTTTAAAAATGCTCATAGATTTCAAAATTTAATTAATTTTAAAATAACTAATTGCGTGAATTCAGCTTTAGTCTATAAAATATCTAAGAAATTTTTTAATCAAATTAGAAACACTGATTGGTTGTTTTATTGATGTCGCACTAGATGCAACACTAGGGCTATAAAAATAAAAATCATTCGGAATATTTGGGTTTGAATTCACGGTTTTTAATTACATTATATGAAGTGGCAACGCGCATAGAAACACTATATCTTGTATGCTTTTTATGAATATGAAATAACTTATATATAACTTCAGAAAGAGTTCTCAGTACATTCTTTTCTTGATTACTATAATTCACAAAAGTAAATTTACGTTAATGAATTGATATTTTCAAAAAACTGAAGTTTTAGCGTTGCAAAAGTAATCAAATATATTTTCGAAACCAGCTGTTTAGTAATTGATATGAACTTAAAGGGAAAGGAATGCGAGTTGAACTTAAATTATTAGAGATTAACGACATTTTTAGAATTTTTAATAAAAAATATTTATCAGCTATCTCGTGAATATTAGCTTATTCGATTCCATATAAAGTACCCCAAGTTAGCAATTCTATTATGAATTTCAAAGCAATAAGAACGGGGGTCAAAGGGGGTGGATGGTAGTGGTGTGGATTTGAAAATTGCGGTGCCTGCACTGGTGTCAACCTCGTCACAGAAAACTTTTATGAACAAATGAGTTTCAGTTTATAAGAAATTCCAGCTAAAACATATGTAAATAATAAAAATTGTTTATCTTAGTGGTTATATAGAAAATAATTATATCAGTAAAAGAAAAGACATGACTGTGTTAGATTATTTTGAATTTTGATTATAAGCCATGAAGGAGAAATTAAAATTAAATCTTATGA
>BMAW01079679.1:0-13399 GCA_019974015.1 Nephila pilipes | reverse complement strand
AAATGGCAACATACTCTCTTAGCTTCTACATCATGCCAACATAAGAAACTTTTTGAACCTCGATAGATTTTGCATGCATCAGCTTTAATACATGATGGGTCGTTATTGGAACTAAAAATCACCGCAGAGAGCGTGTTAGTATGATCATTCCACTAGCATTGACATTTTTTCGGGGGGGGGAGTAAAGTAAAAGAATGTGTGGTAATATCACAAAGGAATTTATAAGTTATTACGCATTAAACTTGATTCAGTAAATCTTAAAGGTATGAGAATCCATCAAATATTTTTATAATTTTAATTTTTTGTTCGAGGTTTATTTCATATATTAAGACAAACTTTATTTTTTCTGGGGTGGGGGCCAGGAGAGAGAAAGTTATAATTTCTCAGTCTTTTATTATTTTTTTTCCTGTAAATGATTATTAACTTTTCTTATAAATATGTTTCTTACATCACAAATGCAAACATAAAATAATATTTGGTAATTATAGTTTCAAAAAATTATTCACGGTACTAATACAAGCATATATTTTATATTCAACGTGAAAATGTAGTATATTACCGATTTATGTAGATGTGGACTCTCTCTTCAAGGACTTTCGGTTTTGGAAGGTATGAAGTCCATGAAACGTCATGGAATTTCTATGTAACAGCATTCTCGTGATCTGGAATCATAAGCTAGTGTTCAAAACTTTTTAATTCTTTTGTAAAAGAAATAATATATATAAAACTGCTGTACTGTATTAATCAAATTTAAAAAAAATATTACAAATACCTCATTCTTATAGAAAGTAACTAACTACACGCGTATTATTAGTATGGAGCTAGTCAAGATTTTTGTAAATTAGCATTACATTAATATATATATATATATATATATATACATGTAGAATCCTAACTACAGAAAGAGGTTACATGGCTCGTAGTAAAGTTGTGTTTAGGGGTTTTCTGGATTCATTAAAAGATATTTATAAAAGACGACATTTAATTGAACAATATATTATTGTACAATATTTACAAAGTTAATTCAAAACTATTGGTTCTACATATTAAAGAGCTTACAGATCGCACGTCTTTCCATGTTGGCCGCGCCCTAGTCTCTGCCGGTACTCATTTGAGCTCCTTGGAATGAGATCACAAAGAAGAGATCAAGTTCGTGGTGTGCTCTAGTGTTGGAAGGCGTTTCTAAAGATATATATATATATATATATATATATATATATATATGTGTGTGTGTGTGTGTGTGTAAAATTAATTAGAAAATGAAAAAAAAAATACATGTGCGTTGCAGTAAGAATTGTTTCACCAACTCATAATACATTAAAATGTATTTTTATACAGTTAATGAGTTTCATTATTTTCATTCAGCGATAAATTATCTTCCTATTGTAATTTAAGATGACGCGATCTATGTTTTGTGTTTTCATTCAGAAAGCGAAACTTCTGAATACAATATAAATTGCTAAAAATATTGTGAAAAAATAACTCAAATGCAATAAACTGTAACGATGAGTGATTTTGGTTTTATTAGCGCCGCACTTGAAGCACCATTAGGATTATTAAGTGGATTATAATTTTTGAAAAACAATATGTATTACTTTTATAACAATTACCCCTATGTGTATGGTAAATGGTACAAAATGAAACATGAATATGATATGGAATATTCAATTCTTTAAGAGCAACAATCCCCACCATTCGCTAGTAAAAGGTGTGCTTATTATACAAATAGCAGTTCATAAAAGTGACCTTATTTTTACGTCACTAGTCATGATTTTCACTTGCTGGTACGCACGTACTGACACCAGCAGAAAGGACAAGAAACGCTTGGCATTCCCAAGGGTTTCTCAAATTCCAATTTTTCAATTCCAAATCCAATCTTCTAAAAAATATTTAACTGATAGATAAGGTTCTTTATATCTTCAAAATTTAAAAGAATAATTTGAATCTATAATATTTAGCCTTTACTTACTAATTCTCATTATACTCAAACTAATAGCAAGTTGGAAAAAGCAACTCAAACATCAATTACTAAAGTAAATAATAATTATAATAAATGAATATAAAGTAAATAATTATTATTTACTTTATATTAAGTAGAAAATATATGGTAAATAATATTTTTTTCTAAAGCACCTTAAACTACAATATGAATTTATATCATTCAAGAATATAACAATACTAACTCTACTGTACTTGAATTTTCTCCTCCATACTTGATGCACATTCTATAACAGAAGAAAAAAAAAATTCTATAACAGAAAAAAAAAAAAAAAAAAACGCGCCAAGAAGGAGTTGCCGATGTAATAAAATTTCGTATGCAAAATCATTTGGACCGAACAAGCAAATGATTCAAATATGATGTCCATGAAAGGAATAGTGGGAAATACAGAGCATCAAAACTGCGCACTCAGCATATGTATATAAAAAGTGACTCTGAGTTTAATGGTTAAATTTTCTGTTGCATTGCGATTTAGGATACCTTTCAAAATACCTCGTCGCTGTAATCGAGCTCATTACGAGCAACTGTCAGAGTTTGAAAGAGGTCGTATCATTGGACTGAAAGAGGAAGGTTGGGCAAATCGGAGAATCGCTCGTATATGAGTGGAAGCGATATGGTCATTAGAAGTTGCTAGCAAGAATGGGTGGTCGATGGCAGATTTTAGCGTCATGATAGAAGCAGTCGACCTTGGCCCAGAGTAAATCGGGAGGACAGAATGATTGTCAGATCAGCTGTCACAGACCCTGATCTATCGTTATCAACCATCAGCGATCTGCACACGAGTGCCCACTATGACCATTCACAGACGGTTGATAGTGCGAAATCTATGCTCGTATCCACCGCTACGCCAACTACCACTCATACCAGCACACTGTCGAGTCAGATTACGGTGGTGCTTGCCTCGATCAGGTTAGAATGATGCTCACTGGGAACGTGTAGTATTTAGCGATGAATCACCTCTTTTAACTGAGTCCTAACGATTATCGAAGATGTATTTGTAGACGCCCATTACAGCGAGCCAATCCAGCTTTCACTATTGCATGCCCTACAAGCATTCAAATAGGAGTTATGGTCTAGGGTACAATTTCCCTTCATAGCCGGCCTCTTTTAGTCTTCATTAGAGACACACATATACCACAGTGGCATGACGAGTACATTCTGAGACCAGTTTTGCTACCGTTCCTTTTGCAGTATACTGCCTTAATTTTCAGCTACATGATGCCAGAACACATATGGCACGTGTTGCTATGAACTATCTTACAGCTTGTGAAACACTTACTTGGTCAGCCATAACTCTCTCCTGTCGAGCATGTATCGCATATGATAGGAAGACGACTGCATCTACCAGGGAATGCTTATGACCTAGCCCGACAATTGGAGCAAATTTGACGAGAAATACCGCAGGAGACTATCAGGGAGCTTTATAACTCTATACCACGTCGTGTGGCAGCTTGCATCCATGTTAGAGGTGAGTCAACACCTTCTGGAACTCGATACTTTGTGACTATGTAACTCTCAAATAAATTCATTCAATTTTTTCTGAAATTCTTATCATTTTCTATTCGGTACATAATTTTCCAATCCGCCAATTTTATTCTCAATCGGACAATTTATTCTTTATACGTCATTTTTTGTTACAGAGTGTATAACAGGTCAATTAAAAAGTCCCCGGCCTACCTTAGGAAAACACATTTTTTTACACATAAAATACGTCATAATTGACGCACTTTTCTGCAGTGTTACATGTTGCACTATCGTGCCCAATTGCTGTACAGTGAGTGCAAGTCAATTGTCCCCCACACGTGTCCTTGGAGTGGCCATATTGCTGAGAATTAACAGTTCAATTGAAAAGTCCCCGGTCTACCATAGTAAAACACATTTTTTTGGCAAAATTAGCTTTTTTTATTCAACATAATTCCCTTCAAGGGTGATACACTGATTATAGCGACCCTCCAACTTTTCAATTCCATTTTTGTAGTACGATTTGTCCTTTGCTTCAAAATAGGCCTCAGTTTCGGCAATCACCTCTTCATTCGACGAAAATTTCTTCCCAACGAACATTCTTTTGAAATCTGAGAACAGGAAATAGTCGCTGGGAGCCAGATTTGGAGAATACGGGGGATGAGGAAGCAATTCGAAGTCCAATTCATGGATTTTTGCCATCGTTTTCACTGACTTGTGACACGATGCATTGTCTTGTTGAAGCAGAGCTTTCTTTTACTTCAAATGCGGCTGTTTTTCAGCGATTTCGTTCTTCAAAAGGTCCAATAACGCTATCTAATAGTCGCTGTCGATGGTCCTTCCTTTTTCAAGGTAGTCAATGAAAATTATTCCATGCCCATCCCAAAATACAGACTCCATATCCTTGCCAGTCGACTGTTGCGTTTTCCCACGCTTTGGAGCGGGTTCATCGTGTGCAGTCCACTCGGATGACTGTCGATTGGACTTCGGAGTGAAATGATTAAGCCGTGTTTTATCCATTGTCACATATCGACGCAAAAACTCGGGTTTATTACGCTTGATCATCTTCAAACACTGCTCCGAATCATCAACTCGTCGTTGTTTTTGGTCAAAAGCGAGCTCGCGCGGCATCCCCTTTGTACAGAGCTTTCTCATACCCAAATATTCGTGAATGATATGATGTACAAGTTCAGTTGATATCTTTAGAGTATCTGTTATTTCATTCAATTTCGATTTACGGTCATTCAAAATCATTTTGTGTATTTTTTTAATGTTTTCGTCGGCAACAACCTCTTTTGGGCGTCCACTGCGTTCACCGTCTTCGGTGCTCATTTCACCACGTCTAAACTTAGCATACCAATTCTTGATGGTTGATTTTCCTGGAGCAGTGTCCGGAAACTCGGCTTCAAGCCAAGTGTTTGCTTCAACTGTATTTTTTCCCTTCAAAAAGCAATATTTTATCAACACGCGAAATTCCTTTATATCCATTTTTATCATAATAACAAAAGTTGCTTCACTCAAAATGCTATATTTCACAAACTAATAATCGGACAGCTGTCAAATTTATACACGCATTTTTTGAGGGTTAGGACTAACTAAAAAACATACGGATTTAATTCTAGTAGCGCCATCTATGTGTCAGGCAGGGGACATTTCAATTGATCTGTTATTTGATATCTTGTTTTTCAAAACCCAAACGTTACATTTATGTAGTAATATTTACCATTCGCCCGCATGTATAGAATAATCTTATAATATATACTTTTAATAATTATTTGTATTACCTTTTTATAACTATAAAATATGAATAGGTTTAGAATTTTGTTTCGTGAAATTTTGTCCATTGCCATCGTTCCGACTATTAATAAAGAGATTTCTCAAGCAATTAATATCAACCAAATGATTCTAAAATCGAATACTTTTCTTTCCTTAGGAGCTTATATACCCTCCAGTTTGCTCTGTAAATTTATGTTTCTGAAAGAACCCTGCAATAATTATTATTAGCTCATGTTTTTATGAAATAGCACTTAACAATTCAAGAAACTTTTATCAAGCAAAGAATAATTTCCTGTAATTAAACGTTAACGCTCAAATGATTTATAGTAATTATTTATTAATGAATTTGTTCTTAGTTCAAGAAAAAATGAAATAATAACAAAACTCCATCAGCCTTTACCCAAAATCAAAGTCATAAATTTGCTGGAACAAAGTAACTGGAACCTGTAATTATTTTCGCGAAAAGAAAATTACTTGTAATCAGCACTTCAAACATTTTGACATTTTTACGGGATCTTACAGACATGAAGATTTTATTTATAATACGCAACTCAAGTATTATCAGAGTTATTTTAATAATGAGGCAGAAGAAAGAAAATGATAGACAATGTTTTCGAGAATTAACCCAGATAATAATACACTCAAAGAATAATCAATGTAAAGAAGTGTGATACCTACTAAATATCCATGAATATTCATTATAAAAAACCAATATTGTTTATAAGAAAGGAGTAATTCAGGAAACAGACTATTGATGATGTATTTATATATACAGAGGGTGTGGAGAGATATGCTAATGTAAGAATACTTTCTATCCAAAGGACTAAATTATAAGATTTATATTTTGTATCTTGACTTCATTATTAAAGATCACTGAATTTCGTTTTAGTTTTTGTGAAAATAAATAAAAAATTTTGATTTTGATAGATGTAACAAAAGTTTACTTAGATTTTTTAAGAAACCCAAAGGCGTTAATTATTCTGTTTTGATTAGAATATTTATCCAAATATTTCTATAAACAAATTTTGTTGGCAAACAATTTACGATAAATTTAAATTGACGTATTTTGCTAAGTTTTTAACTCTTTATAAATAAATTATTAAAACTTTTCTACCAATTGGTCATAAAACATTATTTTTTCTGTAAATGTTTATTTTTAAGAATATTTTAACAGTTTTCACAAGAGAAAGAAAATATCTAGATGAAAACGAATTCACTGTTAGATACTGTAAATCTATGTTGCTCATAGATTTTTTTTAGCTAACTTCATTATATTATTAGCTCATTTTATTGCGCTTGCTCTAATAAGTACACATTATGCTATTCTTATATCTAGATTTAACACCTTTCTAAAAATAAAAAGTGAAAATTACTCTAAGCTCATGGAATTTTCAGTAATTTTGTGGTAGAAGGTGCTTAAGTGAGCCGTTTATTAAAGATGTAATTCCTTCCAAGGTCAGTGACATGCAATAATATGAGCCAAAGGTCTTTGTAATCAATCTCAAACAATTTAAAAATTTGTTTTCCGATTTTTTCTCAAAGTTTTACTTTACTTAAAAATTTTGTCACATGAACTAAAGAACGAGCTAAAATTTACGTCTGCATGTAATTTTCTTGATATTTGAATGAATTTATATATATTTGAATTTTGTAATATAATTATCACATTAAGAACAATAATTATTTCCGAAGTAAAAATTACTAAACTTGGCTGAAGTAAGTTTATAAATAAATATCAAACTCGTTAAACTTTTTTTTTCGAAGTAATTCACATCATTTTTGCAACTAAATGTAATCAGTACTTGTTTATATGTTATAATAATTTCCCAGAATTTGTTTCATCGAATATGCTTCTAAATGTTGAATTAGAATAGTATCAAAGCTACAATACTATGTACTAATATCAGAGCTTGAATATTTGATTCTAAAGAAACAAAGGCGATAATAAGATAATGACCATAATACCTCTAGATTGCCACCATAAATTATCTTAGGAAATTAGTTTACTTCATTAATTTAATAAAAAAATTACTTACTTGAGAACTTATATCTATTCATATAAATTGCCAACTATTTTCATAAAAAAATCACAAAAAAAGAAATAATTTTGTTAGAAGTACAGAAAGAATTTAAATACGGGTATATAATACATATAAGTAACACAGAGTGTATAAACTAATTTATTTTTGAGCGATTTGTTGCCTTATTTTTGTACCGAAAAAATTCCAACTGGAAAGTTTAAATTTACTTATAAAACTTTTTGAATCAATTAGCATGTAAATTTATCATTAAACAGGTAATAAAAGAATGTGTGTTGGACGAATAATTTTAATTATGGGGAAAATATCTAAGTTTTAATTTTAGCACTTGAAGAAAAATTGGTACAATACTTATATTCATAATTATTATGCAATTATAAAATATATTTTTTATAATTCAGAAATACTTCCATAAATTACTTCCATTACCCGACAATAAAATAAGTCGATGTGAAACAAAAAAATTTGATACGAGACAAAAAAATTTGAAAAAAAAAAAAAAATGTTCCTTTGCTAATAAATACAGTTTATTTATTGATCTTGACATAGTTTCTTTGAAAAAAAAGTACTCATCCCCTTGTCAGATTAAAATTGATAAACTTACATCTATATATTTACAGTTTCTCTTTTTATAAAATATCTATTTAATCCTTAATACTGTATTAAAAATACTTTTTCCAATCCCTAAATTAATGATAAAAATTAAAGTAGTGGGAGATCAGTTTCGCTTTCTTTCGACGTAGAATTTTCCCTTATATTGTGATTACAGATGAGAATAAATCGGGTAAAATGCTACGCCTTTTCATGACGGAAAACTAAAAATACGCTAAACGTTCAAACTCACACTAAACATAGGGTTGCATTAAAGTAGGATCTTAAATGATTACATCGCACAGGTTGTCAACTCGATGCCTCTATTGCCCAATTTAACGCTATTCTAATTTACTTATACCATTATTTTCGAAAGTCAGAAAGAAATGTAATCAAATCTGCTAGTAACGAAATAAAATTCATAACGCAATTAGAATGGAGATAAATTTTTATCAAGGAACATTGCTTTTAAACATTTTTAAAGATATATTTTGAAGACCACAAAAGTAATCTCAAAAACTGAGTGTAATATTTTATATACATAAATTTGTTTCATATAAGCAGTTTCTGCTTAAGAATTCAATAAAGAGCATGCTATATGCCTTTTCTTAATTTTTATGAATTTGACATTATTTATTTTACGTATAATGTGGGGTCACAGAGGAAAAAAATACAAACAGGCACCAAAGAAACTCTAATTCCTTACGTATAGAATTTGGAATCTCAATTCTTAAGTTTTAAAATATTTTACAATCAATCCTTGAAATGATTATATGTATACGAATTTTAAGCTCATTTTAAATTTCTTATAAATGTTTGTTTCAAAGCGTCATTGATTACTATAAAACATCTTGTTGCATGCATTGCTCTACATATACATTGAGTTTATTATTTTACACTAAATTTACTTGCTCTGCTTTGTTATATGGACTTGTTAATAGGATATTTTATTTCTTTAAAATTCTTTCTGTTTAATAATGCTTTGTTCGATGTCAAAATACGAGAAATACATGAACATGATTATGGTTTACGGGCATTCCAAATATTTATTATAAACATTATGAAAGTTAATTGTTTTATCGTACATGGTTTTATGATATAAATAGTAAAGGAATAAATAAACAAATTTTCATAGACTAACAAATGCCTTTGCTCAGTTGCTTCGTTCATGAATTGTTAAACGAACGAATGCCTTTTCTCAATTGTTTCGTTCATGAAATATTCAAATTATACTTAAATTTTAAGCTTAAAACACTTTATCAACGTTCCATTGGGAAAAAAATATCAAATATCTATAACTGATTAAGCTTTGTTTCGGAATGGTGCCCTAAAAGTATAGGAATACCATATTTCAACCGTAGTTGAAAGATAAAATAATGCAAACATTAAAGCAAATTGTCAAAGTATTAATGAATTAATGGATGAGAAAGGAAAAAGAGATGTAATTTCAAGAATCCATTCAAAACACTCTAAAAAGATTTTGATGTTGACAATAAAGTGAATAAAATAAGGATTTTAATAAATATAGCAGGAAATGTTTTTATCTTTAAAGATTCTAAAATTAAATTTCAATCTCATTTCTATCACATTACACATTTCCTTTGTTATACAAAAACACCAAAAACACACTTATATATATATATATATTTAGAATATTTTTCTTGAGATTTGGTTTATATATTTATTTATTATTTTTTGACATTATTTTTGCTTTATTTAATCTGGTTTTTATTTTGAATTACTGGTTATTTTTAGCTTTGAATTAAAATAATTATGTTCATAAATGTTATGATATGTTGAAATTATTATGTGTTCTTGAATTTTTTTTATTTTGCACTTAAGCAAATTTATGGCTTTCTCACACTATAATATTCTGTGTGTTATGAATTGAAATTTTTTTAACGTGACTGACTTAAGTTATATTGATATTTTACTAATTGTTTTAATTAACTAAGTATTTTTCATTTTTCTGACAAATTTATTTAAATTTAGTTTTTAGTCGTTATAATTTGTAATTTAATATGATTTTGTATAGTTAAAAAGTATGTTTAATAATCCTTTAAATACATATATATGTGTGAATATTTATCTTCTAATTTGCATTTAATTCTAACACTAGTTGATAGAGGGCGTTACCATCTTTTACTTTATTTTATGACATTAAATCTGGAATTCGATCAGCTATATTTCCTTAAAGTATTCACGCTTTGCTGTTGTTTAAATTAAGTTTCGTTTTTATTTTATCTTATAATCCTTTTTACTTTTATTATACAATAATTTTTTGTCACGGATCTTTTTTGATTATTTTAGGCTCACTACTGTAATTTTTTTTAAATGGTTTTTCTTCTGAATTTGACTTTTATTGATGTCTGTTCATTTATATCTTTAGTTTTATAGCCTTATTTTTCTTATGTAATTGTTGAAGGGGACCATTTGGCCATTAATTCTGGAAAATTCCAGCCATAAGTGTCTGCAGTATATAATATAATCCATTCTTTCACATTTCTTCATTTATTGCATGTTGAAATTTTTCAATTTCTGTATTTCATCTATCAATAGTCTTAGCGAATATCATATGGGTTTTTTTTTGTAATTTACTTGGTTTTAGAAGTTCATCCATGAAATATTTTGACAGGTGAGGTTAGTTTGGGTACGGTAAAATGACAACATACCTTGAGAATACTGTTTACACTAATTTATTGTAAATAATTTAAAATATTGAAGTTGGTACCTCTAATTGAATAACGTGCTTATCCCACTTACAATTATTATACAATATGTCATTTCTTTGGTGTTAGTTTCACTCTAGAAAAGTGTTACAAAGCCATCGAACCCGATGTTCTATTCGAACATTTCTTAGATATCTGATGTTCTTTCTCTTATCAAAGTTTGCGGGGAATGGAATTGGCATCATCTCTTCCAAAACTACTGGATATAGTCCTTTCTTTCGATTGGATAACAGAATTAATTAATTCGGCTTTTGGTCTCTCAGCACACGAACGAGAAAGGAAATAACACCTACAAAGATATACTTCCGGTTCGAGGATATTTTTGGTTTCCAGGATATCGTATTCTAAAAAGTCACAGTTCATAAAAAGAAACAGAAATGTCGATTGACGTTTCCCACCAGTCCAGTTGTCTTTAATGTGGATCTTGTCCGAATGAAAAGGAAATTACAACATGCATCGCGGTACATACACTTTTTTTTCCGTTGGATGTATAAATTAATTAATTCAGCCTCGCGCCATTTAATCTCTTATGTCAGCTTTTGGTTGTGGTTCTTGTGAAAATTCATTTATTTTGCAAATTAACATAATTTATTCATTCTGAAGACAGTTTTTACATGAACATCATCATACAAGCATAAAAATTCCTGATAACAAAAAAAAACATTTGCTAGATATTTATAAGTACATTCAAAAAAGTGAACGGCTAATATCTAGACTCAGCATTTATACTCAAGAAGAACATGGAGCTCCCAACATTCTGTTTACGCAGTAATTGAGTTGCCGTATCCAAACCTTACACGCACGATTTTGCGAAACAAACGTGCTTATGTGAGTATAAACAAATTTTTATCCGTCACAGTTACGGTGAAACTTCTTATGATCTAATGAAAATAAAAGGAAGGATCAGTTTATAACAAAAGCTTTATAAAATTCATCTAGAGTAAGATATTGAACTATCGTCCCAAAGTGAAGTGCGTTGTTTACAATTTTTGGCCCTTTAAATGGGCGTGGCCCCGTTTCAAAGCTTATTTAAAGTTTTTGGAGCTTCTAATTATCGTAGAGATAAAAATAAGGTATCCTTACAAAGGTGAAAAGCTATACAATTTGGAAATGAAAAAATCTCAAATCCTGAATTTTTGAAGAATTTGACGTTCCAACACCCCTTAAAAATAGGATGTTGTAAAGTAATATTATAGAATATACAAAAAAAAAAAAAAAAAAATGTTTGGAAACTTCTATCTAAAAATGATTTAAACAAACTGAAAATAACTTATGTAAAAATAAAATCAGTAATTGTATGATTATAAGAATAAGTATACTAAATTGACATTATAAAGGAAAATCAAACAGAGAAAATACATAATTTAAAAAATTATTAAATTCTATGTAGAAAATGTCTCAAATAATATAAATCTCAATGAATTTTTTTAAAAGAAGAATTTTTTTCAGGCTTCCGTAAGTGATACGGAATAAACAATTGTTTTAAAGATCATAACCATCTCCATGATAATTACTTTATGAAATTTTGGTACTAGATTTATTGGTATTGATAATATTAAAAAACTAACAAAATAAAAAAATAAAAATAAATAAATACAGAATTATTAAATATGATAGAGATGATTAAAATTATTTTATTTATGAAACAAAATATGTAAAGTCTTCCATCTTGTGGACAAATTACAATTGCTTACTATTGAAAATCACGCTTAACAAGAAAATGTATTGAGATTTAAAATAAAAATAGCACGAAAAACCTACAGATTTTATGAGAAATATGAAAATAATTAAGTTATAAACAAAAATTAATTACGCTCTAAATAAAATAGGTCTCAAAACAAAAAAACAAAAGAAAAAAAAATTAGCGCCATATCAACTATAAAATATAATGAAAAACTTGTATCTCTCTCTATGCAGTAAAAATAGAACTAAAATTAAATAAAATATTTAACAATGTAAAGAAGAAAGAAATATAAAGACGTTGCTGAATTACTTCTAAAAGTATTAATAATATATTTTTAATCAATATTCTTCAAATACATTTTTTAAAAGATAAATAAATAACAGGAAACTCTGGTACAATACAATACTTATTAAATTTTATAATGTTAAAATTCCTATCACATTGAATTATGATCAATATTTGTTTCCAAACATACATTTACAGATACTGATCCTAAATTTAAAATTTGTTATTATTTGTTCCAGTAGTGTACTTTATTAACATACATAAATGTTAAAATTACCACTTTGACGCATTATATTTTATTAATTACAATATACTTTACTAAATATAATTTAAAACTAATATTCAAATACTCACAGATTCATTAATATTGTTATTATTTAAAATTAATTTAAATATAAAATGTAAGAAGGTACGTTAGGATTATAATTATTACGATTTTTGGGTTCTAATTATTTTGAAGGATAATTTGGTCATATATATATATATATATATATATATATATATACAGAGAGAGAGAGAAAAACTTATAAGAAAATTACTATCGATAAGAATTAATAAAGTTAAAATAAATATTTGCTAAATTATTGCTGTCTGGATCATCGAGTTTATTACCGTCATTTTGTTTATAATTATTATCATTTAAAAAGAAATATTTATCGTCAAGTCTAAATTGACTAAATATTACAGTCATTAAGAAAAAAAACAGTTAATAGATATAATTTTTAAAAATATAAAGAACAATTTTATTCGATCCTCAATATCTATGGAGTTAAACACATCTTATTAAAGTTATCAATAAAATCTTAGCATCTGTATGGGTATAGTAAAGTGTTCA